>JAODLL010048688.1:0-19710 GCA_026546735.1 Forbesichthys agassizii | reverse complement strand
TAATTCCATGGTTTTTACCTAGTTTTCTGTTGTTTCTTATTTCTTCTTGTTTAATTTAATTTGTTCCCTTCATCCTTACATATACACACACACACTATGATATAGGTGCCATTCATTCTCTCTCTCTCACACACACACACACACTATGATATAGGTAACATTCATCCTCTCACACACACACACACACACTATGATGTAGGTGCCATTAACCCTCTCCTCCACCAGGGCCAGAAAGAGCTGGTCCAGTCTGACACGTACGCTCTGGGCGTCGTGACGCGTAACAGCACCGGGCAGTACAAGTGCTCGCTAGTGGACGACAACAAGGAGGCGGTGCACGACATCTCCGTCAGCTGTGAGTATCCCGCCAAGCGATAGCCAGGGGTGCAAGAGAGCACAGGCCCTCCCCGGACCAAAGCACCAAAGGCAACCCTAACTAAGTCATACCTTCCATCCTGCAGTGCAGATACAAGGCTTTTAATTCACTGTAAACGCAGTCATGGGAGTAAAGTCACGCTAATCAAATTGAAACGCGGTGAGCCCGCTGCTGCCGGGGCGGTAGCCTGGGAGAGCTGGGAAAAGGGAGAATTAATTCGAAATTTTCTGACATCCTCTGAGTTGAAGTGACACAACATTGTTGTTCTGGGTGGGCGAGGAGCCCCGGCTCGGATAAGCACTTTCTCCGCACCAGCATCCATTGCTGCTCCCGCAAGTAATTAGTCCCTGGTTCCCAGGTGTGTCTAACCCCAGTCTTCACTTCAAATGGGCGCTGTGATTGTAATAAAAGTCTCATCTCGCAGCTTCACAGTGTCTTCCTTGTCTTAAAACAACAGCACTGCTTTTCAGCCCTTCTGCAGTTTAAATTGAGTTTGTTACAGAGGAATGTGAAACAATAGCTTTCTGGATTGGAAATTATTTAAGAGCGTAGCACGCGCACGTGTGTCTGTGTGAGCGCGCACGTGTGTCTGTGTGAGCGCGCGCGTGTGTCTGTGTGAGCGTGCGCGTGTGTCTGTGTGAGCGCGCGCGTGTGTCTGTGTGAGCGCGCGCGTGTGTCTGTGTGAGCGCGCGCGTGTGTCTGTGTGAGCGTGCGCGTGTGTGTGTGTGTGTTCAGAGTGCACCGACTGAATCTCTAAAATCCAAAGGAATATTTTGTCGAGCAAACATGCATCAAGATGGCTACAAACTAGCAGCTTTGTGTCACACACAATTAAGTGTGTGTAAATGTGAATAGACACTTTAGCCATTTGTCTTCTTCACCCCCACAGACCTCGACTTGAGTCTCAGTCCCACTGGTATGGTCTCAAAAAAAATAGGGGACACCCTGGTGGTGGAGATGGAGAAGAGCGCCCCGGGGCATGCCGAAGTGGTCTGGACCAAGGTAGAAGAAAGATGACAATCTTGTATCTAACAGACATTTCACAGGAATACAGAAAATAAATAAATTAAATGAAATACAATTTCAATATTTAACTGAATGATATGGTTTTCCAACAGACCCTGAAATTGATCTATAATTCACATTTTAAAGAAAAGCATTTGGAAGGTGTATATGAATTGATACCAAATAGCACAAACAAATGCTGCATAATCACTGTAGCACAGAGGTTCCCAAAGTGGCGTTCGCAAGGCACACATAAAATACAATTTTAAACAGATTAGACAGCATAATTTAGCCATAATTGCGACTACGGTTTACTTTGACTGATGTATTCTGCTACTAGCCTATAGTAAAGTACCGTAAAATGATAGTGTGGCTTTTATTTTATTTTAATAGTGTAGGTTATGAGTCAACTCTCTTTTGGGGTTGTGTGCTGAACTCTTTGGGAACCCCTGGTGTAACAGAGTGAAGTACTGCAGGTAACCACCGTAGACCACAGACAGCTGTGTGTGTGTGTGTCCATCAGAACGGCAAGCTGACAGCAGAGCCACACTTCAAGACGCTGACGTATGGCGACGCAGGCGTCTACGTGTGCGAGGTCACTGCTGTTGGCCTAAAGCGTAGCCAGTCCTTTGAGCTGAGGGTGGAAGGTGGGTCTGTGTGTGTGTGTGTGTGTGTATGCACAAGCGTGCAAATGAATGTACAGCTAACTCGACATTGTGGTGTTGCTACAGTAAAGTTACAGTAAAGCGTGGTGTTGTGCAGTAAAGTTACAGTAAAGCGTGGTGTTGTGCAGTAAAGTTACAGTAAAGCGTGGTGTTGTGCTCCCACCAGGCAAGCCGGTGATCACAGGCCTGTCAAAGCGCCGTGGCGGCAACAGCCAGCACAAGGTCCTGACCTGCGAGGCCGAGGGAGTGCCAGAGCCTGTCATCCACTGGAGCATCAACAGCACGCACGTAGGTGTCTGTGTGTGTGTGTACGCATGATATGTAGCACAAGCCTCACTGAGGAGCCTGCCTTAATAACCATTGCAGTTGTGTTACCAAGGGATGGACATCAGACTTGGTCACCTTTAATGACTTTCTGTCACTAGATGTCACACTAGAGCACCGGCATCACAGACCAAAACAAATGCTTTGTGGACAACACACGCACGCACACACTAACGCATACTGTACACATGCACGCACACACGCACACCGTACACACTGTACACACACACACACACACACAGAGAGAGAGTGATGACCTTCTCTGCTCAGGACGCTACTAGATATTTACATAGAAAATAGTTTGCTGCTGTGTTAATATTTGAACTATAATATAAAGAGCTTTTAATATCCTTGGCTTTTGACAAAAGCGAGGACCTAATTTCACCTGATCCGTTTGAAACGCACAAATACAGCTCAGAAAGGTGCAGCGGTGCAGCATGAGAAACACCCATTTCAGTTCAGGCAGCAGGTGCCATCTGTCATGTTTCCTGGTCGGGTTCACCACCACCAAACAGGCTGCACCCTCCGAAAAGTGTCCTCCTAATTAACTGTCATGTACAAAAAGGAACATATGTCACCTTCCCTTTACCTGTTATGTACGCTTAGAATGACAGTAACCAGGGATGTCAATTAAAAATTGATTTAACCAGCGTAACTGTTGAGTTTATAACCCATGAAATATTTTAAACATTTTTGCCATGTCATCATCCGTCATGAAGAAACGTAAGCCTGGTTCTTCATCCTTTTAAGGGAATACTTGTGGAATTTGGCTAGTTAATACACATGTCCACACAGATGACATTTAGAACAATGTCTGGCAAAGAAAGTGAGTTTGCATTAGGATTTCAGATGGGATTTGCACCTGCACCAACTAGCAGGATCCTAACCAGGTTTGTGTCAGCGCATACTGTTAGCACTATCATTCAGGTACCATGAATAATATACAAGGCCCTTTATGGCATGACAAGCATTACCCATAATTCAGAGGGAACACATAATAGCCTGTGGATAATGCGAAATGCAAATTAGTCAAATTTGTAAAAAAATAAAAAAATAAAAAAAAGGACAAAAAACATCAGCATTTTCTCTAAAAGCCAATCTCTTAAGCTTGCTTTGTTCTATTCATAATTCCCCCAAAATGCAGCAGGCAGCAGACCAATCAACTCTTAAGCATTTTCTATTCTTTGTTTTTAGCTGTGGGAGTTCAGATAGCCAAACAGACTAGCGGAGCAAACACTTTGTAGGTTTATGGCAGTAGTCTATTTTATTCATTAACCAGCCATTAAAAATTTAACAAGGTGACTACTCCAGGAAATTGTAACAGAAATGACAATTCGCTACCACTAGTAAAATATAAGAATAAAGGCATTTACCAGATTATTGTCAATTTATGGTTTTAACCAGTCAAACATGGAAGAATAGCACCATATAAATAGTCCTGAAAACAATTTCCTAAACTCTCCTGAGATACATTATAATGATCATTATTCTACATTTACTGCTTCAAGCATGCCACTTTTAGCCTACAAACAACTAGGGTTCTTCTTCTTGTGTTATGTTTTTAAGGCAAAGCTTTTATGCTAATTATTACCAACAACTGATTAGGATTATGAATCCGTATAATAATCTAGTATTAAAAATGAACTATGCTCTCATTTTCACTAACACTAAGGTACTTCCTGGTTAGCATTCTGAGGTGTGGTGATCAGGGCCGATGAAGGCAATGATTGAGCCCTACCCTGGCCCCGCCCACCAGCCTTGACCACGCCCACTAGTCCTAACCACGCCCACCATCAATGGTGGGCGGAGCCTCAGCTGTACTCTGCTCAGCATCAACATTCAGTTCACATTAAACCTGAGCATTATGGTCGTAGTGCATGTTAGGCTAAGCAAGTAGAACTTTCTGGTAGACGTTCTGGTGCGTTTACGGAACACCACCCTGCATACCGACAGCAGGAAGAACACTTGAATAAATCACTAAATAATGAAGATTAAATAAAAGGACGAGGTTAGCAGAATGTCTTCTTCTGTCGGGCGACTTTAAATTCTCCCAATTAGTCTTTTTTTATTTTTCCTGAGCCTGTCAGAACCATCCTGCTCTTGCACCTCCCCCGACCTCCCTCAACCCGACACATCTGTGGAGTCCTGAGAGACACCTCCTTCCTCCTACCCCTTCCCCCACTTCATCCAGCCACTTGTTTATTCTGCTGCTGTTGTTTCCCCGACTGTCGATGCAGGTGGAGCGGTCTTACGTCAACTTCAAGGCCACCCAGAAGATCAGCGTGGTGCCTGAGGCCAACCTGACTGTCACCTGCACTGTCACCAACAGGCTGGGAGAGGACATCAGGACTATCAACGTCTCGTCCTGTAAGTGGGAACCCTCTGCCAACACTCCCCCCCACACACACACACACAGAAACATCTTTTCATTGTCTTCCTTCCAGGCGGCTGAAGTAACTTTCTTAACAAGTTTTCAAAGGCTGCCGTCAAGCTCAAACAAATCCGCGATTGAGGGTAATTGAGGTCACAACTGTGCATGCAAACGATGTTCTCTTCCACGAACCAATATGATGGACCCTTCTAATCAGAAAACCTTTTGTCCATGTACGTTTCTTCACTAGTAATGGCAGTGGCGACAAGACACAGAATCTTAGGTTGCACTCAGCTTTGAGCTCAACGCATAGGGAAATCAAGTCTTCCAAGGTTTCCAGGTGCATTTTGAAAGCTAATTGGCCACAAGACCCTAACAAGACTGCTTTATGGAAGCAACCCATGTGGCTGAGGGCCTCGTTTATAGCTCTGTGCTGTAGCCTGTCCTGAGGCCATGCACAATGATGTCATACTACCTGGCACTCTTCAAAAGGATTTATTTTGAAAAGGACAACATTTGCAGGACACATTTAATGGTTTTTAGGGGGTTTTGTGGGACACTTATTCAGCAGGGAATGTGACATTAGGTAGAACTGGAATTATCTAGCAGCGTGTTGACATTGAAGTGTGTTTTCCCATTCGCTGGGCTCAACACAGTCGTTGTCTAACTTTAGTGGGTTCCGAGCCACCGCTAGGTTGCTAGAGGTGAAAGGCAGGTTTGCTGTGAAACTAAACTTGCTTTCAGAGGGCTGCTGTGCAGTACCCAGATAAAGCATTTAGCACCGCAGCAGCGGTGTGTGCCTGCCGTCGACGCTGAAAGAAACCGTGCGCCATCAAAGGAGAAGCCTGTAAAAAGCTAATGCTCCGACGTCCTTTCATTCCACGCGTATATGCCGCGCCACCATATCTCCCTCCCCACCTCGCGCCTCTTCTGTGATTATCCACATTCCCTTTGTCTCGCCGCCTCTCGCGCTGGATGCCTGGCTGTCTTGTTTGTCGTGCCTCGTTGCCTGACGCGTGAAAGCGTTCAGTGTTTACAGCGTTCACAGGGCCTCCGATGCCTTCCTGTTGTCGCTCGGGTTCGGCAGGCTCGCCGAGGAGAAGCGAGACAGCATCAAAACACGTCTCACGAGCAGGTTTAACGTGACCTTTTGCATTTCCAACAGCGGCTGGAGTGATGCGTGATGTCTGTTCTATCAATTCTAATTGTATTATGTTTAATTACAGTAAATAATGAAGAGTCGCAGATAGAAGGTAAGATTGTGCTTTCCTTCAAAAAATGATTCCTTTCTCAGCTTTCCTTCAACAAACTATTCCTTTCTCGGCTTTCCTTCAACAAACTATTCCTTTCTCAGCTTTCCTTCAACAAACTATTCCTTTCTCAGCTTTCCTTCAACAAACTATTCCTTTCTTGGCTCCTGATTGCGCTGTAGTAGCGGGGCCCAGTAGACACTCAGACGAGACCTATGCACTGTAGAACAACACGACAGCATACTGTGAGGATGAGACATATCTCATCACATCCCATCATGTACACAGTCTTCCAGCGTGTCTGTGTCTCAGCGCAAGCTCTCGTCTTGGATTTACTACTCTTCCTGTCTTGTCCGAGCTGGGTCATTATGCAAATGAGTGTGTGTGATTGTTGTGAGATGAGTGCTCACTGCCGCTGAATTAAAGTGTCAAATTAAACTGTTTGAGGGGAAATCCTCTGCCCCCACAGGACAGTTAGTTCACACGACTTTCTTTAACCACTCCTCAAATGTGGTCAAATCTTCATTTACTTTCTAGCGAAATTCAATTAAACTAATCTTTTTTTCTCCCTTTATTAAACATGTTAAATCATCCGCAGTGGAAAGAGTAGAGGAAACATTAAACGCATGCATGAGTTTCATCAAAATGAGTTATAACTCAATATATTATACAAAATAATATAATATATAGTCTACTGTATATAATTAATATTTTGGACTCAGTAATTTGAACTCAGGTGAAGATTGGACCACATGTGGCTTTCAATAATAATTTATCCAAACATGAATCCCCTCTTTTCCCCGTGGATTCACAAACCTTTCTCCCACCTGCATGAGCTGATAGAATGCTAACGACAGATGCTAATGCTAACCGTAATGAGCATTATCTCTGGGGCGGGACGAGTGCTGGTTGTCATGGCACCCAGAAATTATCTGAATGTTGCCGTGTCTTTTCCCAACCGCCAAGGGTCCCTGGAGGATGAGCAGGACCAAGCCAAGATCATTGTGGGCGTGGTGCTAGGCCTCTTACTGGTCGCAGCCTTGATTGGAATATGCTACTGGATCTACATGAAGAACTCACGGTACGCGCCACGCAAATAGTCACACGTCACACATAGCTACAACTGCAAGAATGGCACATTTAATAATAATAATTCTAAACGTTATCTATAGCACGTTTCATACAATGGTTGCAGCTCAAAGTGCTTCCCAATTTAAGGAATTGATTATTTTAAAAAAAACTTAAGGGTGGAATGAATAAATTATTCAACAATTACACAATAATACAACAAAGGAATAAGAAACAGGACATTTCACACAAGATAATACATGATAAATACCACAATTTAAGTTAGTTAGCTAGCTAAGTTAGCCATTCCCTGGAGGTATATATAATTTATCCCCCTAACTGGCATTTGCCCTTCTCATTGGACAAATCAAATACAAATGTGAGACAATTTATTTCTCTTTAAAAGTCCTGAAGAATGCCAGTTTTTCTACCTTCACTGCTGAAGTGGAGACGGTCTAAAGGCATTTTAATGGGGGGAGGGAGGGGGTGATAACGGGGGATGACTTTGATGTCAGGGCAGGAAGGTTATCCCGCTGGGAGGAAAATCCATCAGTCTCTAAGCCAAGCGTATCCCCACTGCAGACAAGGAAGCTGGAAGACCGGCGAGAAGGAGAACGGAACGTCTGAGGAGAGCAAGAAACTGGAGGAAAACAACCATGTGTAAACATGGAGGGCTGTACTCAGGCATCAAACAAAAGAAAGAAGGTCAAATATATTTATATGTTAAAAACTAAACACATTAAAGGTATAGTAAGAGATTGTAAGCTTCACCAAATAGCTCCTCGCAGTCCGCTAGCTTACCATGCTGAAAGGATTACCACTGTACATAGGAACATGCAGACTACTCACAATAACAATAGCCTAGACCTCGCAATGCATTTACAAAGAGCGGGGGCGGGGCTTCTGAGGGAGCACATTTAAGGCATGGAAGGGAAAAGTGGTGAATTTGTTTTTTTCTAGAGTTAGAATTTAGCAAGCTTTCTTGAGAATGACTTACTATACCTTTTAACATGTCACTCAAATATGACGATGGTACACATTACATTGCATTGAGTAGTGAAGGAGAATGTCAAGTGGATGTCTAATTTTGACTATCGTCATAACATTGACGTACTATATTTCTCGTCCTTGTCGCAGCAGGACGCATTCAAAAGAGGCCTTGGCATGACCCAAAAAAAAGACTCCCCACGTCTCTCCATGAGCAGCACAACTGCAGAGGAAAGTTCCAAGTTCTGCCCACAGTCCCAGCTCCCATAATGCAGTGTGCATATAATTTCCATTTCTCTCCGTGTTCCTGGTGAATGCTCCTCGTTTTTTGTTCAGTTGAAGCGTTTCGTGAGGCTGTTTGCCTGGTGAGGCCTGCTGGCAGTCTTTTAATTTTTTTTGCTTTTAGGTATTTTGTTTTTATTTGACGTTTGTTTTCTTATTTTTTTTCTTGCTTTTGAAGTCTCAGAGAATGTAAATTGTTTACTTTGTAAGACTCGTGTTTTTACGTATAATTCATGCATATGCGCTGGCTGAGCATGCTGGTTTTGTGCGCTGTATGTGAATTTAAAATAATTGTTTGAAAAGACTCCTCACCGCTGTTCCAACGGTTCGGTCTGAGGCTAACATCGGCAGGCTATAACAACATACAGTATAATTGGACGTTTCCCAAATGATAACCTGTGGACCCTCTTACCTTACCTAATGTTCTTTTTGTTTTGCTCATTGACTGCAATGAGAAAATGGATGCCCTGATAGTTCGGCTCAAGCAGGACTAATAGGGATAAATAAAAGAAAAATAATCAGGTTGCAGAATACCTGTCAAGTGTGGAGAAACCAACTTGTAAATGTGCTTAAACTTTATCAACATGAGCTTGTGATCCTGGGAGCTCAACAGTTTGTTCAGCTCTGCACATCAGTCTAGGAACTTTCAAATTTAAACCACTGACCTGCCACCCAATCAGTGATCAGTTGGTCAGTTCTGGCTGTGATTGGTTGACAGCGGACTAATAATCCGGCAGCTCTTATCTTGACTAGACTGCTATGCAGAGTGGAGCTTTGTTCTTGACTAACTATTGATGTGTATATTCAAAATGAACGTTTTTGTTTGTTTTTTTACTGCTGTCATTGTGCATTCATATAACTGACCTCTTCCAAAGATTACTGGAAGACTTTTTGTTGCATTTTAAGATGTTATGTGAAATGGCAAAAGAAAAGGTTTATGAGGAAAGTTCAAAAGTTCAAGTAAATGTAGAGGAATGCAATGTCATATTGCCCAGTTCTTGCCCTTAAATGTTAAAAATGTTACACACAAATCTCTTTGTTTTCACAATGTTTGTGATGCATTCTTTTCTATAGAAGAATTATGAGCTACAAAGTACTCATCTTTTATATATTTTTGTCTGTTGTTTTAATCATGATCCATCCCTCATGTGCTTGTTTTAGATTAGATTGCATACCTCGTCTCTCTTTGAAGTGTCTTGTCCGATTACTCTTATTTTTTTATGTATTTATATGCGCGTGTGAAACTTAACACGATGCACACTTTTTGTTTGCTTTTAATAACCTTGCTGTTAAAAGGGTACTTTATGGAAAATTATGTTTGAGTGAAGGCAATACAGTTTGATTTTGATTATGACAAGCCGAAGTTGAAGTTAACAGATTAGTTAAATTAAACTAGGTGTGTTGAAATGGTGACTTTTCTAGTTCTGCCCACAAAATGGACAGCAGTCATATACCCAGTATAATGTGTTCCTGAAAATGCACTGAAATATACGTAGACCAAGACCAGAGCCAGGTTTGTGCAGTGGGACAGTTCCTACAGTGTTGTAGTAACTCAGAAGGCCAACATCTTGTAGCACCCAGATGATTATCTAATTGTGCTTTTTGTTTCTTCTCAAACAATCAGGTCAGCAGTAAAACCAAAGAGGGTTAGATGAGAAGGCCACATATAGTAGTGTTGTAAATAATGACTTTTGTTTTTGTACTGTTGACAATAAAGTGTACATTTGGGGAACAAAATGGTCACAGGTGGAAATATTCAGTTTTGTCTTCATCTTTTGCAACCACCCATTGGTAATGCTACAGTAGTAATAATGTTAGGCAGAGCCCAATACTGTCAAGGTGCTGTAATCCACTACAGGTAACTTGATACCTTTGTAAATAATCTGACACTCAACTCAATATTCTGCATTACATTGAATTCAGCCAATGGCAGTTAGGGAGGCAGTTGAATTGGCTGGCCTGCATCGGCAGAACAGAGACTTTGGTCAGAGTTTTTCCAACACGGAATAGAATATGTGCCTGCAGGTGGCACAGTTTGGTTCAACCGTGACTGGGTGATGATTAATGCAGCTTCAATACTGTCTTGCAATAGAAGTCATTTTTGGAAATTATTCCAAAAGCGCCTGTTTAATGTGCTTTCCATATAAATTAAAGCCGTTAGTTTAAAAAGAAAAACCTGCCTGCTTCATTTTTCAATTAATCATTCGCTGCGCTGAATAGGTTTAATAAAACCAAAAAGAAATGTATTGTCAGTTCCACCATAAGAACAAAATTGACCGGAGAGTGAGGGAGACGTGTCTAACAACGTGTTACGTGTCGTAACAAAGCGCCCATGTGGGCTACATGTCATGCGTCAAGCACTAGTCATGCAAAGCAGAGGACTATAGCCTATAGCCTACTGGGTATGATGGAGGAGAGCTAATGAGATAAAAACAGTCAAATTATTATAAAACAAAATAACACGTTTGCTGTAATATACAGAATCAAACAAAGCAGCCTATAGGCTGCTATTTTGAAACATTCAAAATATGTATTGCTAAAGGCCTCTTAAAGTTTCACGTTTTGACCCATCCAGTTTGTCAAAAGGTTCATGTCCTGCCTTGACGAACTGACAAGAAAATAAAAAACTCAACAGCTCTGGGACCTCGACCCTGACCTTGTGAGCCTGAAAAGAGGAAGGAAGAAATATCCATTTGTGGTTTATAAATGTCCTTTCAGCAATCTAATGTGTTGTAGGTGCTGCAGCTTCCACTTTAACCCTTTCCTGTGTCTGTATGTGAGGGGTAGGCTACTGCAAAAGGAATTCTAATCAGGAACAAATCTCCCATAAGTCATATAGGCACCCATTTGTGTTCAACAATACTATTGGTTACTTCACAGGAAAGTATTTTTGTTTTTTTATAAGTAGCCTAAACGTTATATATTATTTTTTTAATATTTCAGATAGCTAAAGGCCCATCAATGTTTGATGTTGTATTGATAGTTGTGCATACTCCAAAATCTTTTAGGAAATCACATTGCATGACCTACTGACCTCTAGTAAATGTTAAGTCCAAACCAGCATACATATCTCCATATAAAGCCATTCTGTAGGTTTTATATATTTACAAAGCCATGGTGGCATTTTTAGATTATGATTTCAGTCGTACCATCTAGAAAGTACAGTTTACATTTAATGACTTGTACATTAAACTGCATTGAATAAAAAGCACTGCTAATATATAGGCCTAGTTTCATAAGGGTGTAGCGCACACTCCTAAAATATGCCGACACGTTATGCTTGCTGACCTCAGCTCATTACTTAATGAGGGGATAATTATGCTCATAACAACCCTGTTTTATGCAGGGGTGGGATGTTACTGATTGCATGTAATCAGTTACTTGTAACGATTTACAAAAAAGCAGAAACTAATCCATTACATTTACCAGCTAATAGAGTAGTAAATAGTATTAGTAAAATATTGAAATCAGATAACAGGTATTTAAAAAAATATGATCATTACTTCTAGGACTACTTTGAAATTTAAAAGGGACGTTTTCAGAAGAAAATTGCATAAAACAATCAGCTGTCCTCTTAAGAACCTTTTATTCACGTCAATCAATAATTAAAATTATGTCCTACATTAATCTGATCAAATGAAAAGATTTGGCACCGCCAAAGCAGTAAAATGCCTTTGAATGGCATTTCAAATAATGTTTTGGCATTAAATAATCAGATTATGTTACTACGTGATGTTACTGATTATAATTGTTGTCTGGTAACTACCAAATGTTACAAATTACATTTAAAAAGTAACCTACACAATCATGGTTTTATGCTAGCCTTAATTAGTAGTTTCATAACTGATCTAAAGACATTCCAAAACTCCACCTAAGAAAATCTAAATGGGCCTAGTAGTGAGTGAGTTGTAGCATGTAGTGGAAATACTGACAAACTGACACAAATCGTGAAAAAAGTATTTTTTTATTACTTATCCATGAAAATAATGTATCAAGAAAAGGCATTATGAACATATAAATTAATTGCACATTACTCTATGCATTACATATTATCAACACACTAGACATTAAGAAAACAGAATTAGATAAAAGAAAAACTGCCCTTTTCAACCTAAGGCCACTTTCCCCCTTTAAGGAGGCCCAATGAAATTCACGATTCTGAGTTCAGAAACTTTCAAGTTTGAGAAAATAAAACAGACCAGTGCAAAATCAGGCTTGGAGTTTAAAGGGGAATGCTGTTGGGTCAACAGTCTAGCCTATACACTAGTCCGATAACCTTTGGCAGTTTGCAACACAGCAACAAGAGCGAAGAATGTCAAGGGCAAGACAATCTGTGTAGTCACATTGGAGAATTACTTGGGCAACATGGGAAAGGTGAATGTAATATCAATGGTGATTCACTCTGGCAACCAGATGGTTCTGATTCAACAGCACCAATGCTATACTGAGCTCATGTAAATGTAAAAACTACGTTTGAGAAACGCAAAATGGAGAATATGTCCATGTTCTATTGCAATGGAACATTCAGCCGGAGCTGAGCGATTGTGTGGATTTATAATGCCTTTGTTTTATTTACATAAACTGTTATACGTGTATTTTGGTTATGAATCTGAATCAGGTGATGACACACATTACAGTCTTTGCTCCCCGACTTCTAGCTTCTGGTCGTGTTAATGAACACAAACGTTAAACGGTTTTAAGTGCTGCTACACAAACAAGAGCAGAGAGGACGGAGAAGTTGTGTGAAGAAAAGCCAGGCCATTGTGTCGGCTAGTTCACTCCTGGACGTCCCAAATACGGTCCCATATTGTAAAGCACATTATAAAAACGGACAGTGGCTGGGGAAGTGTCATCCAGTCAGGATGGGTAGGAGATGACTAAATAAATCCAATAACTGCGCAAGCATTGCATCACAGCTAGCAGCTTCACCACGAGACGAGTCAAAGCTTCTCACAATCGGCGTCAGGCTAACGTAGCTGATTATTTTACACAGCAGCCCAGCCATCATGGCGGCTCGTACGCCAACCCAGACTGTGAGGCGAGGGGCAGAGTGACAATTGTGTGGATCAGGGGCCTGACTATGGGAATTAGCGCTAGACCAGGGCCAATAAGCTCCCCACCCCCCACCGTTTATCTGGACCCTCCCCGCCCATCCGGCAATAGAGACCCGTTGTTGCCTGGTTACCCACTAGTGTGGCTCCAACTGTTACAGACACACACAGATCTCTGCCTTTTGGCACTTTTTAAATTACCATCTCCTTCTCATAAGGCTACGCGGGGCAACCCTTTGTCCACATTAAGGTCAACTGGCGTACATGCGTAGTGTGTGGATGTCTACATTTCCCTATTTATCAGAACCTTAAATATTTTGATGATTTAGCCACCAACAATTAGCCACAGTGCCAGCAAAAACATTCTGCTACGTGAGAGCCAATGTGTTTTCTGCTAGCCAGGATAATGTGCTGTAGCAAGTTCAGTGGCAATTTGAATATATGGCAACTGTTTGCATGTTAACGGCCCAATCTCAGTGTCCATCTTGTGCTGAACTGAACTCTCACAGACTTCTTTCACCTGTGTGTCTGTGAAAGGGTGAAATGATGCCTATAAAATATGCACAAACAGCATTTTGTGACCATGTGACCCTGAAAATGGCAACGGTTGTTGGGGTGCACCATGCTTGTAATGCATCACTTGAGCGACCAACTGCCGCCTGTTAATTGATGACAGTGGATAAGAGGTAATTGTCAATCCCTTCACGGTTAGACTTAATAACAAAACAAAAAAATAAAACTAACTTCCAAGCCAGCTTCCTTGTTTGCTTATTGTTCTTTTAATGTTCACAGCGTTCCGTCTGTGATTCTGAGCACGTGGACTTAGAGATTTGGCCAACTTCAGGGGTGCCAAACTCAGCTGCCACCAGGTTTACGGTTACAGCGTGTCGCTTTAATCCGTTTACCATTAGACCTGAGTGAAAGAATGTAGCTCACCTGTGCACAGCAAACACACTCCGTTTGTTTTGTCTACACACGGAGGCCGCCATTACCTGGCAGAGCGGGAAGGGAGATCAAAATATCTCTTTATCTTTGCCAACAAAGCGGATGCCAGATGTCGAGTGCGCTTCTGTGGGGGGCCAATAAGGCGACAGCGTGCGTGTTGGGTCTCCGACTACAAGCCCTCATGTTCTGCCTTGTTGTTTAGACTGACTACCGTAAAGGCGTGGGAGCAGCAGAGACAAACACATTGACAGATGTTTTAAGTAGGGAAGAAATGGAGACTTGGGGAGGCAAGGAGCACTGAATGAAACAATTAACATAAAGGAGTCTGCCTCCCCCTGCTGGCTGAAAATAAAAAATGACTATATATTAGCGGACATGACTGGGGGTCCGGTTTCCATTGAAGCAGCCCTTTAACCAAATGTCAAGTGGGAAACAGTGGGTATAAAGCAGCAGTAGCACGTTGGGACTTCAGGTACCAGGTACCGTCACACCGCGCGGTCATCTACAAACCTTCCATTTCCCTACAGGAACCACTGGGCACCATCTTCTCTTCGCCCAAAACTGGGCTTCAGCGTCTGGCCACAAGGAGTCGCGCACTTTGTAAGCATCTGGTCGTCACGGAACTGAACGCTCTCCCCCATTGTCACCCATCATTGACCCGTGTGATCCCCACAAGTCCAAAACGTCCTTCAGATGCACATCTTCATTGTCACAGCCCCCCACAGCGCCCCCTACAGGTTAAGCCTGGGCGGCACCAAGGCAAACTCCCGCAGTATTTTCCGCGCCACCTCCACCTTGTTCTGGGCGATCATCAGCGCCCGCTTGACGTCATCGAAGGAGTAGCCCTCCCCCATCAGCTTGGCGATCTTGGCGTCCAGGTTCTCGCTGGACGAGCCCGGGCTGTGGGGCATGCCCAGGTGGCCTTCTGGAGGGACCCGGGGCAGGGGCTTAGGTGGCCTTGCGGGTGCCTGCAGACACTCCATATGCACTAGTTACAGGAGACATATTTGAGAAGACATTTATTTATTTATTCATTCATTTATTTATTTAATGAATTCAATTACATCTTATTTTAAACATTCATTTTGAAGGAACTACAGACAGGACTTTAATTAAATGGTTACTACATTATCTACATATTGCAACACATATATATTGCAAACGCTGTTTAGATTGGATCCCTATAAAAACATTACTTTTATAATTTGAAGAAAAAAAAAAATGTTTTTGTTGAATAAACATTCAACAAACCAAACATGCTTACAATATTTTTTAGAGACATTGAAGTACAGTTCAAATATGTGCTATTCAGTTTTGCAAAAACGTACTAACCACAACCCCGCACCATGTCCTTGTGTGACGTTATATCAAATTCACATCATTATTGTTGCTAACACACGGTAAACACGTATACATATACGCCTCCGGAAAATGTTCAAAATGTGGCCATGTCTGGGGCATCTGTCTTGAGCTTGTTCATTAATAGCTTGTTGAGATAAACAGCGGGCTGGTTACAATATAGGCTACTGTACCTGACATAGCTGCTAGATGGCTGCATTCTGACCCTCTGGCGTCCTCTGGTGGTGGTCTCCGGAGCGGCGGCAGGGGAGCAGTGTTGCTGAGCATGTCAAACACAGCGTCTGCAGGCAGGTAGGGGAAACACACCTCAGAATAGGGGTGTGCGATACGGCCAAAATGTCATATCCCCATAACGATACTTTTATATCCCGATAAGGATACATATCACGATATAGCCAGTTCTGTACATGCAATTAATAAATAGTTTCTTGTCATCCAATGAACCTCACCCCGGCTTGTGTTCACACTCACAGAACTATATAAACTCCTCAAACCCACCTCTTCAAGGTTGCCCATGACATTTGACCCTATGTTCTACTCACACCTGATTGTTTTATTTTATTTAGTTTATTTTATATATATTTCCGCGCAAAATACGGACAACAAACTCCAAATGACGAAAATTATTTAAGTAAAGACTGATTTTCATAACGATATAAACGACAAAGCATAATTTAAGACGGTAGATGTTTTTCTATCGTCATACGATACATATTGTTTTATCGCACAGCCTTACCTCAGAATACACTTTCACAGAAGCACATGTTGACATTTTTCTCACGCACAGCCACTTGTGGTTTTATTACAAGTCGCATAATTAATTAGAGTGGCCATTTAATGGTCAGTGGTATGTTTAAAATAGCAAACAAAGGCAAACGTTTTCAGAACAGATTTTCAGTTAGCTTTGAATTCACACACAAACGGTTTGAGGAGGTAGTTCTCTGCCCAGATAAGAGTTACCTATTATATGTAATCTTCTTACAGTGAATTAAGTGGTTACCATGTCTAATTGTCATTTATGTTTATATTATATGAAAGCATTGTATTCTTACATGCCATCATTAGCAATCCTTGGCTTTAGCCAAGCGTTTGTATTGCTCTCTGTGGTCATTGGTTTTTGCTAACTAGCATAGGCTACAGTTGAAACTTTTTTTCCCCGAATGTGAACGCACCCCACGTTCCCAGCTCACCGGGGTTCACCAGCATGGAGGAGGGCCGGAGCGGGCGGGGGGCAGCGGCGGGGGCGTTTGAGGCGCAGGAAGAAGAGGAGGAGGGGTCTGCGAAGCTGTGTCGAGCCAGCGGGGGCGGTGGGGGCTGAGTCGGGGGGCGGTTGTTGAAGGGGTCCTCTACAGCTGAAACAACAACAAATAACAACCGGTACATTATTAGTAATGTAAATCACGATTATTATCGGACTTTACCTCATTTATTGCGATTAACAAAAGTGGTATATTTGTATAACAAGGTATGTCAGATTTTATTTTTTTAAATTTTTTTTTTATAAATACAAACATTTGGATAAAGCGATTAATCGGTATTTTAATTATATGACAGCCCTAATATTTAGATTATTTTACCTCCCCCATCTGCCAAAATGCTGTATTTACTTGGTGAGATTGTGTCACCAGGAGACACCACCAGGGGGCGATAGGGGGACGCACAAGAACACAAGGGGAGGGGGAGCAGGTCTACTGTTGGGCACTAAGGTCTAGTGCAGCGTTTCCCAACCCTGGTCCTCGGGGAACACTGCCCTGCATGTTGCTTTGCTCCAACACAGCTCATTCAAATGAATGGCTCGTTAGAATCCTGATAAGGAGCCATTCATGTGAATCAGCTGTGTTGGAGCAGGGAGACACCTAAAACATGCAGGGCAGTGTTCCCCGAGGACCAGGGTTGGGGAACACTAGACTGTAGTGTGAAAGCTAGGGTCTGGCACCATGTTGTCACAACCGGCCAGCATATTAAAAGGCATACAGAGCATAATAAAGGTGTTTTCTTTTCTATTCAGTTGTGCCTATTCATTCTGAGGGACAAAACACTGACTGTTTGATGTAAAGCATATCAAACACCTCTGCGCTACCGACATCTTTTCTGGAATCGTGCCTAGACACTGGTATATAAAATTACAGCAACACAGAAATGCTGACATGAATAGGGCTGAATACTGCATTAACTTAAGTCAATGGTAGCAAAAGGTACTTATTTATATCTGGAAGTGATCCAGATTTTACTTTTCGGAACATTTGCACAGTTTGATTTACACAAATACATACATACACACATATACTGTACACACACACATACATACACACACACACACAAACAACTCATCAATCCAGTAATGTGAGACCAGCATCAGGTGGGTAAGACTGGGGTGTGTTGTTGTGCTACCTTGAGGGGGCAGCAGAATGTCATAGTCCGATGGGGTCCTGTTGATGTGGAATTGTGGGAGAGCAGCTCTGCCTGACTCAAAATGGCCACCTGAGGGAATACGAGGAAGCCTCAACATACAATGGCTATCAATCAACCAATCAAAATGTATTTCTAAAGCACTTTAAGACAAACAAGTGTTAGGTGCAGCCACCGAGAACACATCTCCTTCACCCCAGCACTGTGATCGAACATGTAAAAGCAATTGATTATGTAATCTAAGAGATTTGTGGGAGTTACGAAAATATTCAACAAAGAGATACATTCATGAGTCAAACTATGTATATTGTATGTATGTAAAAACATACACCACCACTTTATATTGCATAGGTCAGTTAACCACTGCAGCGATGCCAAAATGGGGGATATATGATCGCTCTTTCTTGTGTTGGTCAGCAGTCTTGCTGCAGCATTCTGAACGTTTTGCAGTCTTTAGAACAGCGGGAGAGATCTGCACCTCTACACCCGTGAAGGGGATGTGACTAGGGGCGGATTATGCCGGGACATCTTGCTGCGATAGCGCCTGCTAGTGTTGAGACACTCACCGTGGTCCAGAGGCTTGGACTTCCTCTCCTCTGACAAGAGGTCGGGGGATCCGTTCTCTAAAAGCCTGCAGTGAGGGGAGAAAGAGGGCGTGGCCTCTGGTTACCAGGCCTGCTTTGATTGACATGACGTGAGCTACGACTACTGTAGCGCGTTATAAAAAGGTACAGCCAGCGATTGTTAAGCCAATACCCGTTATATCAAGTTTGTCGAATATCTCCTCATTGTCCGCCACCTGCCCTCTTTGTGTGCATGCTGTAAAAATAATCTGGTGTTTCTACACAGCCCTGGCTCTGTACAACACAGACCGCACCACACACTACTACCCCAGCCTTGGCAATGCGTGTCCAATGTGTGTGGGGCTTCTGAGGGAGCACCCTATGGCATCGAGGGGAGAGGCATTTGGCTTTGATCCACTTCAAACATCAACAATCTTTCTCCAGAACTGACTACACCTTTAGAAGAAGAAGAACTGTGGCCGCGTACCTGCTGGGAATCACCAGGGAGACGGGTGCCTGCGTCAGGCACAGGCTGGAGGAGGGGATCTGGTAGTCGTCCTGCGGCCTGTCCGCCCTAGCTCGCTCTCTCTCCAGCCCGGGGCTGCAGAAAGGGTTGAGCGACCTGCTGGCGGTGACAAGGATCAGCAGCGTTAGCGAGACAACTCCCCCGCACCAGACGCAAGGAGCTGTCGTTTGACTTCACGCCAGCGCTATTGGATTAGACCACACCGGTATACTAGCAAAATGGACCGTTGCCTTATTTCTGCACCGGTCAGCCCCCCCCACCTTGGCCAACTGCCAGTGAGCAGCCCAGAGCAAAGCAGAGCAAAGGACTGCAAACTTTGCAGTGCAGTTGCACCACAAGTGGTTGCTGGTGCAACTAGCCCCGCCCACACAGCCAGCCATGCTAGCCCGAGGCTAGGCTAGGCTCTCTGTCTTTGAATGTAATTGTACATTCAAGGTAACACCGGATAAAAACCAGCTAAAGGGGATCTCTCTCTCTCTCTCTCTCTCTCTCTCTCTCTCTCTCTCTCTCTCTCTCTCTCTCTCACTCTCTC
>JAODLL010048677.1:0-19710 GCA_026546735.1 Forbesichthys agassizii | reverse complement strand
CACACAAACACACAGACATGCCGTAGACATCTATTCAGCATAGTAACCTTGTTGATTTTGTAATTTATATTATAAGAAAGGCAATCAATCATGACAAAAAGGTGTTATGTAAAGAAAATCGTTGTGAAGGATGTCTTGCCAATTTTAGCAACCTGGATAAAGCTATTGGCAAGGGCAATGTCATACTCACTCAATGTGCAACCAAATTTGAATGGTGGACAGTAATTAAGTGTTCTGGAACCAGATTATGTAAATGAACAAACTATTTCAGAAAACCACAAGCATATCTTTTGCAGTGGTTAACCATCTTGACTTGACAACATCTTGGCTTGATCTTGACTGTAGAGTGACAGGAGAACGTGGTGTAGTGTCAATTAACAGTGGCAATAAACTATCTGATATGACTCCTCTTTGTAACCATATCACACTCAACTAATATAACATTTAACTCTAACCAGAGAAAAGCTGCACCATTTTTTTACTGCCATGTTACACTTTATGATGGAAACAGGCTTACATATTGCACCTGGCCATGTCTAGTTTTAGTGTGTGTGTTCTTTTTCCTGACGTACAAGAAACGTTATTTTCCTTAATCTGGGAAAAATAGATTGCACAGTTGGTCTAGGTTTCCCATGGGAATCAATAACAAAGAGACAGTGTGACAAAAATAAATGCCCTTTTAAATCCTATGTTGCTCACATGGCAAACAGTCCCGCCTGACCACTTATTTAACTCCAGACTAAGACAACAAAGCCCTTTTTTAGTGTGAAGTGGAAGATTTGAGTGAATATTTTGATGACTGTTAGAAAGCCCATATTGATCCAGCTCAGCAATAACCATAACATTTATCAAAATGTAATTTGAACATAAACTAGCACATACATATTTCAATAATAACTTGATATTATCCATTAATTATCTCTCCTAGTTCATATGGTTTGTAATAATTCCTAAAAAAGCCTAAAACCCTAAAATTATAATTCAGAGGATATATAACCATTATTCAAATCTTAGTTATGGGATACACAATCAGGTTATATGATATTAGCAGAAATCTTTTTCATTGTTATATTTTTGAGCTTGGTTGGGGATCTTTGTCAAATGAAGAAATTTAACAATGTGTCCCTACCCCATCTTTAAAATAAAAAATGTCATAGTCAAATGTAATAGTTTTAGTACAAATTAAAATAGTTTAAAGAAATAACAATGTAAAATGTACATACAGATATTACCAATTGTATCATACAAATTACACAGTGAATAAAACATGAAAGATAAAACAAAACGACTCAACTGAACTTCTCCCATCTCAAACTGGGACACTAAGGAAGTGAAGAAGAATGGTTTCCAGGGAGGATGCAGGCACGGAGCCATTCCTTTCACTGGATGTCAAAGGCCGACTTTGCTGAGGAAATGGAGCGAGCTCTAATTCTTCTGAAATGAATATCAGCATCTTCCCCAAACTCATTTAGAGATCAATCAGTTTCCTAATCCCTCTCGACGGGGTGTGTGTTTGTGTCTTTTTCTTCTGCCTTCTTACCTTTTGGTGGCAAGAAAATGTAAGAGGCCTGTGGTCAAATATACTGGGCTAATGGGCTTAGAGCAAGCTGTTACAGAGAAGAGTTGACACGCAGCAGTGCAGGCTGGGATACGAGCGGCTCCTAATCTGAGTTCTGATGAAGAGAAGAGCAGTGGGTTATGGGAGATGAAAGAAGGAAGGGGAGCCGAAGGATTTACAATGTGGGGTGGTTGAGGAATAAAAAGTACAAGAGGTTGTTTTTGGAATTAGATAACTAAATATCCACTATTATGAAATAGTGGACTCCAAGTCAACAGCAACACGGAAGGACAATGAAGAATGATACCAACTCTTAATTGCTCCTTCAATGCAAATGCATTCATACAAATATAATCTTGCTTGCATTTCTCCTTATCCACTAAAGATTTGCTAATTGCATTTCAGTTATGTTAATATCTACAATATAACTATCCATCTAAGTGCGACGTGTTATATGTTTTACCACACAAAGTGGTGGAGTCCATCAGAGGATAGGAAAAGACAATAAATAAGACCCTATATTGGCCACACAGCCTATATGCTCCTTGGTTTTAAAGTGACACTAAACATAACCTAAGATGGAACGTTCTAGATTGTAGGTTCAATGTGGCGATAACCAGAATATAATGTATATGTTTTTTAAACTTGAATGCCTATCTGTGTAGATATTTGGGTTGATTTACAGTCGGTGTATTTTTTCTCTCCATGTCTACACAAATAAAGTCTCCTTGAACATAAGCTTTCCGAGAGCTCACTTCCTATACTATGGCATGACTCACAGCCACTGATAACCTGGTGCATGACAGCAGTGTGCCTTCCCATATGCCAGCTGTAACAGTGTGTGCCATCGTAGAACTCACCAAAGATTATGAGGCTAGCACTACAGCTGACAGCCATAAATGCCCATGCATCAGGGCAATTTCCTGTACAGATAAATAGGACCTGTAATAGACTGTACACATTATCGCTCTTTGCGTAAGGTACTTCACACAAAATTAGTACCCTCTACACACCAATAAATGCCTCTAAAACATTGCGTAATGCATTTTCCCGCACGTTTTCATCCACGTTTACAAAATGTGTGCTAGATTAAAACCTCCAGCTGATAGTGGAGACAGATGCTGCAGAGACGGCATCTTGAAAGCCATTATCAGGCGTCAGAGTTAGTTCAGGTCTTAATGCAAGTCACTACCCCCAAGCCTTCAGTCATTATGCACCACTGACCCACACATAAGTTTCTCAAGTCAAATCCATTTTGACCAGTGCTCATTGGTGCTGTGTGGTAACTCTCTTAACGGTCATTTACCCCAGTAGCTTTATTTGGTTTTGGATTCATTTAAAGAGCTTTCACCAACCTAGTTTCACCTTATTTCTGAACATCTCCCAACAGACTGAGGTATGGGATGGATTGACTCTAGAAGATTCTTATTTGAAACATTTGCATTTGTCAACGGGAACATTACATATAAAAGGATTTTTTTTAAAGGTATTGCACTTTTTTAATTTGGACCTTTTTTAAATCTAAATGCTGATTTAACATTTATCTCAACAACACATTTTTTTGCAATAGTCCTATTTGGTCTCTTTAATAATTCCTTGAACATTGATGGCATTACAACAACATTTATACTGCAGTTTGGCAGCACATCTTTTTTAATGGCATTGCTGTTTAAAATTACATTCATATTAGTATAAACATTTTTGTTTAATATTTGCTTAATATAACTAGATAATTGTCCATAACCTATAATGTTACCTATAAAGTAGGATCATTTTTTATTTTCAGAAATTATTTAAGCAAGGAGATTGAACCTAAATTGCCATTCAGCCCCTTTGCTTATTGCATTTTGTGTTGTTACAAGAGCTTAATCTTAGGCACTGGAACAATATTTTGCATTGTTCTTGAGACAGAGCATCGGCTAGGATTGCATTAGGCAGCATATATAATAAGGACAACATTTTTCTCATATTCTATGGTTTTCACTGTATGTATAGGCTATGTCCCACCCAGTGGCCAGTTTATCAGAAGGCATGGCTTATATGTCTCGCCTGGGCCAAACGGAGCTTTCCATGCCTGGCCTGGAGCAGTCTAGGGCCCCTGCGGACCCATGGCACATGGATGAGTCCAAGCCATGCCTGGACGCTCTGGAGCGGAGCATCCCTGGACTCTACCTTTCCTGTTTCGACATGCTGCTCACAGAGGATGCAGCCTGGCTGTTGAAGGTATCAGAGCCCCCGGCCGCTTTGATAGGGCCCCCATCGCGCCTGGATCCCCGCCCGGAGGAGCCCGAGCAGTGCCCTGTCATAGACAGCCAGGAACAGGGGCTATCGCCGCAGATGCAGGGCCCCGAGGAGGACCGCTCTCTGGAGCAGGTGCAAAGCATGGTGGTGGGAGAGGTGTTAAAGGACATCGAGACAGCCTGCAAGCTACTCAACATCACCCCAGGTAGGTTCCCCTTAATCATGCAACGTAAAACAATAGGTTCAGGAATCAGTCTGGATCTTGTGATATTCTTTGATGTGTACTGTAACATTATTAATATGATCAGTGATGCCCCTTGCTCTTAATGATTATAGAATGTATTAAATTCTTCATTCAGTATTGTAGAGGTTAAAAACATTACTAAATGTAGTAGTGACCTGATTTTTTATAGATGTTGACTGAACGTTGAAATCAATTTGACCTATTAGTGGCACCTTCAGAATGTTGCACTTTTATTATTTAACACATTCACATACATTTCCATCTCTCAAAGATGTATGTACATCAATAGTGATGCTTCAACATTGATCACATTTTACTTTAATCAAGTTTCAGTATGAGAAAAGTGGACCTGTTCTTGATGTACAACAGGAAAGTATGTCTCTTAAATTGCTTTCCCAATGGTTCCGTGTTATAAGATAGTGGACAGTTAACCGTTATGGAATATTTATTCAGTTATCTAACACCTAATGGATGCAGCTCCCAAAAACCACAGCCAGTTGCGTGACTAGTGCCGAATAATTACAGATATATTGAGAAATATCCTCATTGAGGCAAGGCCTGTTTGTCTGTAACAGGATCTGTGTAATCCTACCATTTGCATGGGTCCCGGTAAATTTTGACGGTGCAGTTCTTTCCTGCTTTGAGAAGTGTACTCAGAGGGAAGGGCAAGGCATTCTCAGATGGCAAATGCAAACAGACACACAATTTATAATACGTCTTCTCATAACAGAACGCCATCCCCAGTCCTCACTTATATGAGTGAAAGAATATGTCATGGTAGATTTTTTTTTTTCACAAAACCTGATGTTTACACTTTCTTCGCCCTGCCTCTACAATGATGATAAATTTGAGACTACTTAATCTCTTTTATGCAAAAGTAGCAGAGGGACATGCACATGAAAGAAGCTGCAAACACTTGTGACTGATGATTTATGACTTCAGTGGAGGAAGAGAAGGCAGGGAAATAACACATTTTACCAACACACACACACACACACACACACACACACACACACCATTTTTTGACTGTGCTCCCGCCTTCAACGTCTTCTCCACAGACCCTATAGAGTGGAACACAGCGAACGTTCAGAAGTGGCTCCTGTGGACGGAGCACATGTACAGACTGCCACAGGCCGGCAAGGCCTTCCAGGAGCTCACAGGGAAGGACCTGTGTTCCATGAGTGAGGACGACTTTCGCCAACGCTCGCCCCAGTGTGGGGACACGCTGCACGCACACCTGGACATATGGAAGTCAGGTCGGTTTTGAGGTGTTCCTAAATGTGTGATGTACTCGTGCTTTTTCACTATAGAGAATGTGGGTGATATGTATATGTACATACGTCATCATATACGTCATTTCTTTCATTCCTTTAGATGATGTATGTAGAATGTGGAAAATTAAAGCTTTGTGAACTTATATTTAGCTGCCTGGATGAAAGAGAGGTGTTCTGTGGGGGACAACAAAACTGCTGGTAGGTTTTGTTTCCTACAGGTTTCGTATCATTCAATGTGAAACACACTTATAAACAAAATACTGCACATATTTCTAAATTGATTGTGTAAATGAAAGACGTGTGTGTATTCCAATGCGTGCCACCATGCCATAATAGTATGGTGTGCTATTCCACTGTTCCTTTGAGTCTGAATGTACAGAATGTGTCCAAATAACAGCAGCATGTGTCATTCTACAGGTAGCGAGGAGCTGTGGTCAGAGGCTGACTCCTCATGTTCGGGCCAGCCTATTCATCTATGGCAGTTCCTGCGAGAGCTGCTGCTGAAACCCCACAACTATGGCCGTTGCATCCGGTGGCTCAATAAAGAGAGAGGTATTTGTCTCAGCTCAAGCCAATAGCCAACTGACAGCTTTATGTGCTATTTAAGGGGAAATAATATACATTTTAAAATAAGAATTTAATGATAATATATTATTAAATGATATGACAAATGAACACATCCCGATATGTCTTACTTCACATTTTATATTATATGAAAACATGTTCAACATTTCACAGAATCTTTTGACATTTTATTGTTGTTATGCTGACCAGGCATTTTTAAGATTGAAGACTCTGCTCATGTAGCCAGACTGTGGGGTTTGAGGAAGAACCGGCCTGCTATGAACTATGACAAGCTGAGCCGCTCAATACGCCAGTACTACAAGAAGGGCATCATTCGCAAGCCTGACGTATCTCAGAGACTGGTCTACCAGTTTGTGCACCCTGTATGAGGACACTACAAAGGGGATGGAAGCCCACAGAGGACACACGCCCATCACTCAATGCACTTGAACACCTAATAAGCCCGAGTGGGCTTAAGGGGGGTTAAAAAACAAGCTGATCTCAGCACTGACCCAACCTGTTAGTACACATAATTCCATTGCTTATGGTACCAGCTGGCTAAATGACTTGATGTCAAGACTTAACCATAGAAGGCATCACAGAAAACAACAACAACAACAACAACAACAACAACAACAACAACAACAACAAACACAAAAAGGTGATGGTTCCAAACCAAATGCAAATTCGAATGTAACTGCCTTGTTACCTGCATGATCTGCCTGTCTGTCTGCTTACCATATATATTATCCCTTGACATTGTGGTTTTGCGATCCTTATCTCATCTCTGGGGGGGAATACCCATTGACCCCAGCTACTTTCATTTCTTTCATTTAAATACATGCACACAATGCATGAGTGTGACTTTAAGCATGCACGTGGTAATACATGTTTTGCTTTTCCAAGGGTTTGGTCCTGTTTGCTTTTCATTCTAGGCACACACCGTTTGTCAGTCACAAGACTGTGGATAAAAACTGTCCACATAAGTGTTGTCCCGTGTAGGGAGGGCAGAAAAGGGTTTGAAAGCTGAAAGGTGCCTTTATTGTCACATACACATACATGTAGCGGAATTGATCCTCTGCGTTTAAGCCATCCCTCAAGGGAGCAGTATATGAGAGCTGTAATTGAGTATTAATGAATGCAAGCCCCTGCATCTAGACCCGTCTCTCAAGGAGAAGACGGAAGTGAACTGTTGACTGCGCCATCCTCAGGGACTAACATGAGATCTCACTTTCGTTGGATGTCCAACTTCATAAAGACTAAATGTTTCTATAAATACTACAAAATACTGCTGATGCTCTAAATGTTTTATGGCCTCAAAGCACATTACATTCATGTTACGATTTGGTTCCAAATCTTAAATAAAATCTTCTTTTGTAATTTTAAAGTTCTGGACTTTGATTTTGTCGTCAAAGCTTTTGCTCTGAAAAGTAGCCTAAAATATCTGGTTTCATCTGGATTACCTTAATATTATTTTACTTTCTTTGTTTGTGTATGTTTATTGTCTTAATAAGCATATGATTCACATTGGTTTCACAGTGGGGTTCATTAAACCATCTACCTGGTTCCATTCGTGTTTGCCATTTATTTGTCTCTAAATGTTAAATGAGACCACATTTAACTTACGTGGTTTAATTTGAAAGAAACATGCCTCATCAGCATCATTCTTTCATGAAAATGTATCTACAACTTTACCGTTAATAATTGGATTAGGGTGTTGTCTTGTGGTTGTTTTGTAGTTTTTTTTGGCATTGGATCTTTTACACTAACTGCTTTTAATCAAAGTACGTTGAAATTACTCATAATTGCTCTAGTAAAATGTTGAATTAGGCTGAGGTGTTTCTGCCAAAATAGGGTAGCCTTTGGGTGTTTTACTGTATGTACTTCATAACATAGTTAGAAAATAAATCCTCCCTGCCTGAAATTAAGTACTTTATTATTTTGAAATTAGAAATTAAGAACTTTGTTAGAAATTAAGTACTTTTTTATTTTGGCTTTTAACAATTACCTTTGAATGATGTATTGGTAATGTGTGCTCGCCCAGAAAGCATGACGCGTTCATTATTCGAACAATGTTTGCAGTTGCTGCAGTGTATTATGACCTATTCATCTATTGACAAATGTACTAATCTAATTATAAGTCACTGTAAATAAAAGCATCTGCTAAATGCTATAAATGAAAATGTATAATAGAACAGAAATATGCTCTACCAATTATTTGGTTATGATGTTTCTAGTATGAGGGTAAATTTAGTGATACAATCAAGAACAATTTAATGCTATTAAATACAGCATTAAAAAGTATTACATTGGAATATAATACATGTATCAAACATTAGATAAGATTTAATTATGCAAACTTTATATATAATATAATATGAAGACATTAGTCATTTAGTCATTATGATGAATAACAATAATGCTTTAAAAAATCTTAACTAAGGGATTCAGACAGATGGGTTTAGCTAAGGTAATAGTCTATTTAGTAGACTAAATAGTAATAGTTATTGTATAACCTCCTAATATTGCGTAATTAGCCTGTTAGTGACATCTAGTGGTAATACATAGCACTAAATTATTCCAGTCTGGTTTAAATGGATAACTATCATTTTTTTTAGTTTGTTGGTTGCCTTGCTTAAATTATTCCTCCATCATTTTGGTAAAGAAATTACAGATTAAAAACAGTAACAGAAAAAAAAGTCTTCTTTTATTTTGTATATGCAGATGAACAGGCACTAGTTTGGAAAAGTACAGTGCTATACTTGAAATAAAATTAAAAAATGAATTTCTATCACTTGCAGACCAATGTTTCCAGCAGTTTTATCATTTGACATTTTAAAGCAGTCATTATAATTTTTAGTGTATCACAAGTTTCACGGTAAATGCCATAGTTGCACCTTACATCAACCAGATAAAGTACATCAGTCATGTAAGCAATCCCATTGTGTTTGAGATGCATTACGTGATGATCACAGAGCAAGGTAATGTAAGACTGTGAGTCCAAAACACCAGTCTCCTTCTATTAAGATGCTAAGCAGACAATAGGCCAGTATGTTATGTATGGCTGTAAGTTGGAACAGACATACTCAG
Source organism: Forbesichthys agassizii (assembly GCA_026546735.1). Lineage (NCBI taxonomy): Eukaryota > Metazoa > Chordata > Actinopteri > Percopsiformes > Amblyopsidae > Forbesichthys > Forbesichthys agassizii. Next base: position 10,739 of record JAODLL010048677.1, on the reverse strand, counting down.
TTTCTGTGTATGTACTACTGTAAGACCTCCTTCACAATGTTGAGTTTAACAGTTGACATTCACAGTGAGTGGGACACAGTATGTCTATGGAAGACGACGCTTTACCAAACCAGAGGGCTTTCAGTGTAAGTATTTTAAAACATACATTTTAATATACGTTGATACACATACAGTCCAGTATTACATAAGATGCCCCTGACTGCCATCTCACAATAAACCGCTTGCGTCAGAAAAGTGGAACTATAAGCATGAATATTTCAGAGGCAGATCCTCTTTCGGTTTTTCTGCGCCGCAGTCATTGCAACTTCCTCTGCCTTTGGCTGTAAGAGAATATGCTCCGGAGGGTATAGTATTCACCCGGGGTTGCCAAGAGTAACAAAACAATCTCACATAACAGTACAAATATGTCTAGCCCTCATCTGAGTTTGTATTGTTTTTTTTTATTTCATTATGAATATTAACATAGTTCAATGCAAAGATTAGTAAAAGCTGAATTTAGTGCAATGCATGGGCTTTGGGAAACCATACACATCAAATTATGAATACTGCTTGACTTTAATCTGCGATGCAAATTATTGGCATTCAATTTCATTATAGTGAATGAATTCAGTAAACTGCCAACAATTTTGGCATGGAGGAGGATTGGAATGTCAACATGCACACAACGTCTGGGACATGAGATGATGAGCTCATTAGGTTACTGTCAATGATTCACCGTAATTAATGATACATATTTTCATACACAACAGCTGCTAAGAGTGACAGGCAGGTTTGAAGCCTTGCATTAACACAGGTTTGTACGTCCAATGCAAAATAATTGGGAAAAACAGTGACAGGCACATGATTCCACATATGCGTGACCATGGAGGAAGATGTAAGCAATCCTTGCATTTGAAATAGCACATATAATTCCAGAGAGCTACGCTAAGCAGTTTGAACGTGTATTTGTGGACAGTGCTGTCTTTTAAATGGGAATTCAGTGATTTACAACATGCCGTTGTACTGTACGGGACGCAGGGAACAGAATAAGAAGGCTGCATAATGAGCAACATATAGCTAACCATCTGGCAAAACAACAACTTTAACACGGCAGACAACATATAACTGTACAAGCATCCGGACTGTAAAAAATTAAAAGAAGACGTCATCAAATTATATACAAGGAATGCACAATGCATAGCTGGTTCTTGCTATCCAGGCACAATGTATGATACCATATCAATAATATGAGAGAATATACTATATAATGTATGGCATATCCGCTACATAGCTCATAACACTTGAACACTACACACAAGGAATACAAACATGGGTTCAACCTGTAAAACCTGTGAGTATTGGTGGGCGCAAACAGATGAGCGTTTATGATCATTGTCTTAATCCCAGAATGTACTGTGTATTTTTTGGGAGATGGTTCAGTGTTATCTTCAAGGATGACATATGAGTGAACGCTGAGATGGAAAGAGACGGCTCAGTGTGCCTGACAGGAAAGAAAGCTTTGCTCAAGTCTCTGGCAATGTGCAATAGGGTTGGGATGGTACAGTTTGGGATTGTAGTCTTCCCCACAGCCAGTTATATAGGCTCCACATAATTGGCCGGGTAGAGACCTAGCTGGCCGGTGTCCAGGCGACCTTTACACCAGCCTTGCTCATCCTCGTCCTCCAGCTTGGTCAGCTCTTCACCTAGAGGTGGACAGAGAGTTGCAAAGGTGAGAAATACACAAGACCCAGAACCAGGAATGTTCTGCCACAGCTTCCTGTATACGTGTGAATCACAACTGTGTAGGCAAGTGCACATGACTATAGGAGGAGAGGTCAGGTAATAAGGACTCATGCATAGAAAAAGAATGCCAAAATGGTTTCATACCAAAACAATGTTTTTGCAATACTCGTTTCATCCACAAGGGGGCTTGTGTGTTCACAAGCACCACCAGCACAAGTTAAACTATTGCTCCCATCCAAACTTCTCAGGAGCAATTGGCAGCTACAGTAATGCGTCCGGGGGACTAACTCTAGTTCTAATGCCACTGCTTTGGTAGACAAGACAAGGGCAGCAAAATGACCTAAACAAGCTTGTCTTTAGTTCCACACTGAATGGAAAAATGATATATACGTAGATGCGTAGGTAATAAACGCATGCATATTAAAGCCATCTTTCATAAATATGTTGTTTTAGCCTTATCATTTCACACTAATCATAGCTTGATATCATGTGCAGCCGGCTTTATCAAGGTTGACAGTTGCCATGACACTGTACTCAGTCAGGTCACAATATTATTTACTTCATGTATGATAAGAACTATTTTAAATCTAATTTGTACATGTTCTTACATACATCCATTTATGTGTTGAGTATAATATGAGTACTTTTTATGCTATTCATTTTTGAAATCCATTCAAATATTTGTGAAATGCACCCAGAACTTCTAATTGAAACATATGTAGTGTAGCATTTCTAGAAGAAAATGTATTAGTTAATTAATTAGATCAGCTTGTTTGATGCATGCAAGGAACAAATCTGTATATTTTACATTGAGTTATGTTCATCTGAACTGTAACAAAGCCAAGATGTCCAACTAGTGTGAAAACGGGGAGGTATTGGTTTGTGCAATGCTAAGAGATTGTTTGTGATCAGCTATGGCCACACAACGTAGCGCACTAAAACAAATGACTATAGTTAACATTCCAACTAGGGACGCCGCGGTTTGAAATTAGATGGCGTGGTTAATTACGAAAGAATGTTAGTATACACTAACATTCTGAAAGCAAGGGAGACTAAATAGACTTCCATAAAGTAGCTGTATAGAAATGTATACACACCTAGATAACTTAAATTAGCCTACACTCACAAACTGATTTAAAAAATGTCTAGTGACTTTGCAACATTTAATCCACCATTACGATTTACAACCAAACAACCGCTTAACGATTAAACTCAACACACATAATCCCAACTGCTACACACAACACAGTAAGGCAGCCCTAGTATTTTAGTTTGTGAACAATGGTTTCACCAGCTTCTCCATTGCTTCTACACCGCTGTGGTCTCAAACAGTCTCAGGCAGGCCCACCTGCTTTAAAGGTCAGTTCGTCCTGCTCTTGGCCGTCGTAGTCGTACAGTGCTCTGACTCTTACGCCTTTTCCCGCATCCTCATCAAATGGGTTGGGACTGCCGTTGGTGTCGTTGCCTGAGTTGGGGGCGGTGTGTTCCTCATCTGACCATTCTGTGGAGCCTGGAAAGGCTTGATTCTTCTCATAGCTGCTTACACTGACAACACATTTTAGCAGGACGGTAGTTTAGAAGAACAGCAAGCAAGTGTCTAACATTTTCTTGAAAGCTTTCTTGCTTTTTTATTTTTGGTCACTAGTTAATCACTTTAGGTGTCGTTTTGTCATTTAAACAGACTGATTGATGAGTCAGACTGATTGCTAACAGTGTAGTTATAGTAGTTATTGATATATAAACCACACCATTTCCATTGTTAGTTAAGTTTAACTAAGGATTTTTATGGAAAGATTAATCCATGCCATTACTATCTGTTTATTTGACCTTCACAAAGACCTTACCCAGCTATACATTGAATTAGCAGCATGTTATCACGAAACATTCGTATATAATTAGTGTAATTACACATCCATCCTGTACCTTCCTCGGTCCCCAGACTGTGCATTGTCTGCCGGTGCCGTCACGTTGGTCAGCGTGATTCCATCGTTGCTCTTCTTCGGCTTTTCCTTCTTGCTGATGTTGTGGGGGAGGTCTGGATTGTACTCCTAGAGGACAAAGGATGACACTGAAATCAAATGCGTTTCCTTCAGTTTGTCTTCTATGTTAAGACCTCAAGAATAAGCAAGTTGTTCCAGCTAATGTTATGCAGTTATTACACTATTATACAGCATTGTGTAACGTTTCGAGACAATATGGACTGGTTCACTATAACAGTGGGCGTTGTACCTCAAACTGAGGCCAGTTCATGAACATGCCAGGTCCATGTGTGCTGCTGAACCATTTCAGGTCCTCTTGTGGACTGGCTGAGGTGATGGTGCGTTCCAGATCTCTGTACACCGTAGCATAGCTGTGGAGAAACATCAAGTCTCCCGTGTGAGTGAGAGGTCACGCGTACGTATTGCAATGTGCCTGGGCGCGCTGACAAACCTCTGGTTCTCTGTGAGGTTGAGGTGACGCTTGACATCCAGGAGCACCTCCTTGAGGAAACTCAGGCGCTTCTCCTCAAACTGCTGGCACTGGTCAAATACCTGCTCCGTGTTCTCCATGTAGGGCGGGGTGCACTTACTCAGCTCATCCAGAGCCTTCTCGTATTTCTCTTTGGCCTGGGATGGAAACACGATATACCAGTGTTACTACAGAGAGAGATATAGTAGTGAAACGAAGACTACCTTGGTGATCAAAGCCACAAATTGACACCGCTGGTGGTGATTTTGTCACCACCTAGTACACATATGGGTACTGCACGCCATCAATGAAACCACAGCAGATCTGCCTATCCTCTCTGACTGGACCAGCCACTGCTGTTTGATGCCGACGGCCTTTTCTCAACTAATGCTGCACCTATATATCGGAATCTACATCTTAGGACTGAAGCACTATTGGATTTCTGTACCCCTGTCAGCTATCACACATATAGCAGCAACATGGCCGTTCATTTATTAACAAAATGGTTGATGGCTTTCAGAGGTGATGGCCAAGAGAGTTACATTGTAAAAACAAAACAAGAAGAGAAGGAATAGAGAGACGACCGCAGATAAAGCAGAGCATTCAGTCACACGTTAAGCACACAGTGTAGCCAGCAGCTGTGCTGAGCTCTTTACAGCAAGGCCTGGCGTATCTAGCTCCGCAGACTGTGTCCGTACATAGCTTGTGAGTTGATTTGATTTCCCACTGGCCTGATTGCTACCACCTGCCCTTGAATACTAACTATCCCAGTTGGCAGTCAGTCCCCTCCTCTGGCTGCAGGGTCAGATATGCCCATGGTACACGGAGATTACTAATATGCACATGACGTCTTTTGTTTTAACATCGTTATGTGTGTAGCATTTAATGTTTGTACACTTTGATTGTGCTGTAGTTTGACATGAAATAATGAGGTGTGTGAGATGTCTAACGTGGATGCAGACAGAGACCAGGGTATCATAATGGTCTGGGTGTTTGTTTTCTAGTCTTAGAAGTAGCCCTAAGTTAGACATCTAACTGACACACATGCTCCTAGATCATTCCTACAGTCACCTTACAAGCTTTCCATTGTTTTCACAACACAATCCAAGTCAGAGTCTCAAGGCACAAATTTTACGAATCAAGTCCAGGACAAGACCACAGCTCTTCTATTAGAATGTTATACGCACCTTCTGAGAATCCTGTTTGCACTTGTCGACCTTATCGTGCAGTTTCTTCTGCTGGTCGGCCGTTACAGATGCCTCTGCTTTGCTGTTAGTCTCTCTCGTGGAGGCCATCTTCTCTTCTTTGCAGGCTAAGTGGTAGGACTTCTTGGCTGCCTCCAGCTGTGGGAATGTGTTCATGTCAAGACACCCAAACACATACAATATACCTTTGTGAATTGATGGTCGCGCTTGACCAACAGCACAACAATACAGATCGGCAGCTCATGCTCGCTGTGTCACAGCAAATGTCCCAGAACATAGGTTGCGTTGTCATCATAAAGTACAATAAGGCTCCAGTGCCAAAGTCAATCAGAGAAAGGGCCACAATTAAAAACTGCCACTATGTTGAGGGCCAAACAGTCTCATAGCGATGCCTTACTGTTACTGTACATTGAATATATTCTGTGTCTACTGCTACATGTCTTTGTCCAGCCATGTGTCTCAGATATACATTAAATGGAAGTCAATAGCAATATGAGATCTGTGAGAGGTTTAGAAATCATCCAGTGAAATCAAGAGAAATCTATATCAGGCAGCTCTCACCTCTTTTAATTTCTTGGACCATGGCTTTTGGGCCTTCTTGAAGCCCTCGTCGGCTTCCTTTGTCTCTTTGAACCCTCCCATCATCTGCTTGTGGTATGAGTCTTTTTGCCAGTTCTTCACCTTCTCAAAGTCATCATTGATCAGGCTGTTCCTTACTTCCTGGTGGAGCTCGCTCACCTTCTCTGTCTCCGTCATCATGGCGACCCAGGCTCGCTCTACTGTCCCATACTGTGGACCTGAGAGAGAGAGAGAGAGAGAGAGAGAGAGAGAGAGAGAGAGAGAGAGAGAGAGAGAGAGAGAGAGAGAGAGAGAGAGTCTTTGAGCCCAGGCACATAGCCAACTACAGTATATTTATTTAGGTGCTGCTGCTATATGTTAGTCCACCATGGAATGCACTGTGGAATACAGAGTAGAGAAGACACGCTGTCTTCATATTGATATACTACATAGATATTTTCTCTGTTAAATATAGGCTTGTGCAGTCTGGTGGTTTGTTTGTGGAGGAATGCTGGTCTGGCTATACCACAATTGTTGAATATAGCTCTAAAGGTGAATGCATGAAAGTGTTATCATTGTTGTGTGTGCATTAGAGCAGTTGTCCACAATCAACAATTGCTCTCCAGGGGACCTCATTCAGTGAGTCTTGCTGTGGGTTTAAAGCTGATGTAGAAAGGCTTTGAGATCTGCAATAAGAGCAAGCTAAAACATACCAAACTAGAGCAAGAGTTTTTTAAACAACGCCACGCCATACCACCTCCTCTGCTGCCTATCTGGTGCCACTGAAAAACCTGTTGTAGCTGTGTGTGTGTGTGTGTGTGGAGGGTTGTGCATTCATGTGATTAACAGGCACGGATGAATTGTCTAACCAATCAGGAAAACTGACCTTCATTGTAAAATCTCCATTGACTTATATAGAGGCAACAAGAGTAGATATTCTCACAGAGCATTTGACTTGCTGATGGGTGTCTGGTAATTTCTAACAAATTACACTAAATGTATAGCTCTGAAATCCTACCTACAGCTACTATAAAGTTTGGTGTGTCCACTGACAAGTAAACGTTGACTACATGGGTGACATGTGATGACCACATTGAGGAGGTGGTAATCAAGTTCGCTTACCTTTCTCTACAAGCTGTCTCCATCTCTTGGACCAGTCCGTTAGCTGCTGAGCGTAGCCTTTCTCTATCTTGGCTCGCTCCTGAATACAGTTCATCAGGTCATTGCAGAGCCGGTGGCCATCGTCGACACGCTTCACTGCCCGTTTATAGTTACCCACCTGGCACACAAATGAGTCATTGTGCTTTTAAAATGATGATGTTGTGCTTTATTTATTTAAAATGCCTGTTATCTGGCTGACACATTTACTAGCATGTTAAATTGCTATGGTTAGATCCTGGCTATATTTAGTAATTACATGAGGGACAGTTTCATGTTCAGACATGTTTTGCAGGTCATGTGAGCTACGACGCGAAAGAGTGCATGGCATGAACAAAAAGAGGCTGACTAAAGTCTTTGTAAATTAAATAAAAAATGAATGAATAAGTCACTTTTCTATACGATGCCAATTGAAAACATAATATGTTTCAGTAACATAGTTCAGCTCATGGAGGTCTTGCTCATCACTTGATGTTGCCCAGCTTGAGCCACCTTAAAAGGTAAACGTGCCTGCAGGGGCAGGACGTGAGGCATTGGTTTGTCTAGAGAGTGTCTTGTACGGATGCATGGCACATAATGCAGGGGAGCAGAGGTATTCTAGACAGCTGTATAACGTCCTACCAAGACACAGACATGAAGGGCAAGACGTAGAGGGAAAGAATGCGAGACAGCCAAAAACAATCATAGTACATACTACCTACGTGTCTATACAGTACCATTACTGAAGTATACTACAGTAATATTACAGTGTGTGTGTGTGTGTGTGTGTGTGCTAGGGGTGCACAATATATCAATTCAGTATTGTTATTGCAATCTCATATTGAAAATGTTGCAGGAAGTGCTGGCTACCTGTATCTGTTAGTCAGAAATGTAAACAGAGCATGTGACTCAGTATCTGCTCTCTCACTGGCTACTCTGAAAAAATGTGCGTTTCAAATGCTCACTCCGTGTCAACTTGTGTAAGCGGAGTTAGTAGGCCGACATATGTGAGCTTTCTCTGGTGTCTCCGCCCCTTTCACCCTCTGACCACACTAAATCACTCGCTCCTGACTCCACTCCGCAGGCCAAGCGCAGGCATGGCGGGAGAGACGAACATATCAAAAACCTTATGAATAAACGCATAATAAAACTATATATTGATATAAACGATATTGTTTAATTTTATATCTCCTGAAAATATGCCAATATAAATAAAATAATGGTATATCGCCACAAACACACACGTACACGTGTGTGTCTGTGCATATGTCTCACATGTCTCACACTTCTAACCGTCACGGTGACTGTAAAGTCAATTAAAAGTCAAGTAAAAGGGTCTATTTTCCATCGTATTACTATTAGTCACCTAGTACCACCAGTATCCTGCATATAAAAGACAGTGCTCCATACACTGGGCCCGGACAAAGACCATGCTAGCCAACTAGTTAAGGCATATCCCTCCCCGTGCTGAAGTATTGGGGTAGCGGCTCCAGCCTTGTGCTAGCGCAGCCAGCCGCGTCAGCTATCAGCAGGGCACTGCAGCAGTCACTAGTGTACTGCAGTTCCCTGTGATTTAGTGGCTGTCTGGCTGCACGCTGAGGATAGCAGACACCTTCTCTGGTCCTGCCGTGCTGTTTAGCACCCTACTGGTGTGCATGATTAGGGGGTGAGCGAGAGATGGATGGCGTGCTGCTCATACTACTGGTGAGCATGATTAGAGGGTGAGGGAGAGATGGATGGCGTGCTGCTCATAGAGTCCCCGCGTTTGCTCTGCCCACTGAAGGATCCAGCCCATCCGTCACACTGTAATGTGCAAACTGTGTCCAGTGCTGTTACTAGCTAATAATATTACTTTTTCAGTAACTAATAGTGTCACTAATTATTTTTTACAAAACAGTAATAATATTACAATTACTAATCCAAGTAATACTGAATTACTGCCTTACAGGAACGAGATCTCTGGTCCTAGCAAATTTAGGGTAGGCTAATTGAACCAACCTGTCCACTCATCTGGTTTGAGAGGCTGCAATGTTTTCACTTTGGCTGATTGTTGACTCCTAAGGTTTATTATTGTTCCATTAAAGAGGATTCAATTCTAAAATTTTCAGAAGGGGGGTATTATGTAGTATGCATACATTATATTAAGTCACACAGCAGACATGTGCTTTTACCCCCAGGCAATTTGCAATGGGTAGATTTATGAAAGAGCGGGTCGGGGTTAAGCCTCTTGATCAAGGTTGCTTACAGGTTGTTCAGGCAAACTGGGGTTAGTACCCGAGTATCTTCCTGTTGGCCACCAGACCTAAACTATATGGATTAATTTTCCTATTAGTATTAGAGCACTAAATCCAACATGACTCGGCAACAATGCCGTCTGCATGTGTCACACCCTGCCCTTATCGCCCTCATGACCGGTGTTGAGCTTGTCTTCAGGTGTCGCTCCTTCCCTCTCGTTATGCATTGTGTATTCAACACAGTGTTTCCTGTTAGCCTGTTTCACTTCGTCTTGTCTGAGTGTTTACGGTAAGCATCTCCACGGTTACCTGCCTTTTGCATGGACTTTCAGTTTACCTGCTTTGCTGCATACCCCGTCTGTCCCAACCTTGAGCCTGGCTGTGATTCTGTCTACTCGAGTTGTACCATTGTACGTTAATACATAATAATACAATAAAAAGTCTAAAAACTTGTCATTCACGTTCTATAAGAACAAGCAAGAATAAGCAAACACATATGGGTGCCATGAAAACTCTTCAAGTCATTCAGCCTTGCTTACTTGTCCTTAATATTTGTATAAACCTTATAGCTGGTCACACTAAATGCCTTTAAAGCATTTAACGTGGAAGCAGGCATATCTCGCTGTAGATGTTTTGAATGACTTCAATTGCACCTGCTTGATGCCGATGACCTGTGACAAATATCGCTGAATATTTATAATAATGTCTGTAATTTGCTTTTCTGTCTGAAAGTACGAACTGTCTTACCTCCCAGAAGCTGTCTGTGGTCTCCTCCTGGCTGGCGGTGTCGTCGTATGCTCCAGACATGGTCCCTCCCGGATGAGTGGTTTTAGGCTGAGGCGGTCTGCTGCGTATGAACACTCCTCATGCACTGTATGAACAGAAACACAGGGATGGTGATCGTGTGGTAATGGCAGGGTAAACATACCTGCACTGTAAATGCATGCCATGAATCACACTTTGTACAGCAATGCAATTTGGTTAAGGTCAGACCTATATTAAATATATAAATAAATGATTAGCTTTAAATCCAACTTGGAGAGCTGCGGCTATACAGTATATATGGTTAGCTTGCTTTCACCAGAGCTTTATGGGCAGGGCTTGACATTAAGCATTTTGATGAATTTGTCCTTTCGGACAAGTACATTTGTCATTCACTTGTCCGAGTATAAAAGTTACTTGTCCGAGAAATAAAAAAGTGACGTGAATGCCTAGTCAATTTCTTAAAATCCAAAAATTAAATTTAGCTTACACTAACTGTCTCACGTTGTATTTATCAGAAACAAGATAGCAATACATTACATATTGTAGCCTATTTCTATGTAGGTTAGCTGTAGTGTATTCAGATCAACTATTATATTCTTTATGTTTACTGGTCGAGGACTCAGTATTGGAGGTTCTGGGAGGTGTGTCGTGGATTGGGTTATTTAGTGCT
>JAODLL010048666.1:0-19711 GCA_026546735.1 Forbesichthys agassizii | reverse complement strand
TGTGTGTGTGTGAGAGAGAGAGAGAGAGAGAGAGAGAGAGAGAGAGAGAGAGAGAGAGAGAGAGAGAGAGAGAGAGGTCCAAAGGTCTGGCCATTACCAAAAAGTGTTTGCTTAATCTTTACTTCGATGATATACCATATCTGAACATAACACAAGATATTTTATACTTCTATTGTCAGTGCTTTGATTAATTTAGTTCAAAACTATCATGCTTGATATGTTGTATATTTTAAAATGTAAATTATATTTTGCTGGCTCCCAGCTAAAATGTGGGTTTGATCCCAACATGCATGTCTAACCCCTGCTCCTTGAATACTTGAGAAGTTGAAAAATGTTAACGATACTTATTATATTATCATATTATATATGATATATCAATTTGAGGTAAATAAAAGGAAATGAAATGCAAATAAAATATTTGAATTTTATTAGTGATAGATTAAAACAAACAAACAAATACTGTATAATGTATGTGTGTGTGGCATGTTTCACTTTTAATATATGTATTTGAATTAGAGCTTCTGTGATGGAAATTCTCAAACTAACTGTTAAACGTTCATATCATATACATATTTTGAGAATTATCACATGCAAAAATTTGAACATAATATAATGTTATAAATAACACCTATACTTTGCCAGTTACATAAATCACATTGATTCTCAGATCAAATAAAATAACACGTGTGATCTTTCTCACGTATGGGCTACTTGCTTTTTTGCAAATTGATTATTTTTCGTTGAAATGTAGTTGTAATGCCTATCAATAAGAACACATTAATAAATGTATTATTAATATGTACTGAGAAGAAGACAATATTGAATTAAAATGTTTGTAATTATAAAGGCTTACATTTTAGTATAAATGCTCTTCGTTTTTTGTTTTGTCCTATATTGTTTATGCAAATGATCATCACAATTATCATTATAGCTAGTATATACTCACATAAAAAATCACACGAATGTTTATTTTGTAACAAAATAAACATTCGTGTGATTTTTTACATGTCAGCTTTATGAGACTTCAGAAGACATACTGTCCATATTAATAGACAACAATACAATTTAAAAGTATTTGAGTGTGAACAAACTGTATGCAACATAGAACGTTTCGACAAGACATGATGATTATAATATAGTGGTGAGCTCCTTTTATATAAATTACACTGTGATGTTTTTTTGCTATATTTTGTTACTGTTAGATATCGAGGACTACTTTCGAGCCCTGTCATTTTGGTGTAGATAAAATTCTCCAAGCCATTTTTTTCCAGATCTGCCCCTGTTTGAAAATGGAACTTACACTATAAACTTATTCCACCAGGCCTACATTTTTTAAAGTTATGCACATGATGAATTGTGTAATGTAATGTTTAAAGCATTGAATTGTTGGTATGTAATGGTGTTCTTAGAATTTAGTCCTGATGACTGCAGTCTCTTCTAACATAATAACAACAAAGTAACGGTAAGACCTTCAGTTAATGGTTTTGGATAAAAGTGGCTTGGACAGTATTTACTGTAAATGTGAAAAGGGTCATATTAAATTAAGGGTAGCCTATTTCATTGAGTATTGCTTTATCTGTCTGTAAAGTACTATAGAAATTGCATTTATATAAATAAAGCAAATCATAATAAAACCAATAAAGAACATAGAAAGACTAGGATTTTAGTTTTTTTTTTGTAAGCTACATGTATTCTCAACTCAAAGTCATGCGCAAACCTGCGTTGTGTGTGCGTTCTCGCAGTGCCTGTGCTGCCGGGGCTTGCGGTGAGCTCTGTGGTTCGCCCGCGGTTGTTTTGTTTCAGAGGCAACATGAGGAGTTCCAAGGTGAACGAACGTCGAGGCAGAGCGATAGCATCTCGGCGCTTCTCATTTTCACTTCTCCCTGCATCACACAGGAAAGGGTCGCACTAAAGAACCACTAAAGACACATGTTCCCTCTTCAATCACACAGGTGTGTGAGAGTACGATAAATACATATAGCTATTACTGTAACGCCATGTTATATGAAGTGTTTTTTTTATTCTTTATTTTATTAGAGCTTCAAAAAAAAAAAAAAAAAATCAGCGGAATGTAATGCTGACAAAGAAGAAAAAACCTATTACTCGTCTTTTCCATTTCAAACACAGAAACAGTGGAAGCTCCAGCAACCTCTATTTCTCATCTATCCTTGCCCGCCACGCACCTGCATACGAAATTGTTGCAGGTGCTATATATTATTGTAGGTAATATGCATACACAAATATGAAGGTACACACAAATATGAACGTACACACACGCACGCACGCACACACACACACACACACACACACACATACACACATATTCTATTTAGTTCCGACCATTGTGCTTATTATGGTTAAATTAAAGATGCAAACTTCAATTTGTCTCTGGAATTGCCCTTGAGGTTACATGAAAGTTTTGTTTAGAAAAAGCAAGCCGATGCCCCTCCCTCATCTGGGTGGCTCGCACCTCTCTCTGCTCATCCTCACCCTATAGACCAGCTCCCAGGCTGAGATACTTATCTTCTCCCTGACAATCACATGACCTAATCGTTCTTTTTCAAAATGTAAATGCTATGGAATGCATTTGTATACCGTAGCGCGTTTCCAACCTCCCAGCAACTTAAAACACTGAACAGTATAGCATCACATTCACATTCTGATGTCAGGCAAGCAAGGCACCATCTATCCAACAGGAGCAGATTGGATTAGGTGTCTTGCTTAGGGACACTTTGACTCTTGGCCAGGAGATAGCGGGGTTTGAACCACTGACTTCTCAATCACCTGTCACCCTGCAATACCCATTGTTGCCCAGAGAAGTTTAACAATATAGATACTTTGCTATCTATATGGGTAACACCTAGTTACCAAAAATGTAAAATAAATAAAAAATAAATACATATAAACAAATAAACAATAAAAAAATACATAAACAAATAAACAATTAAAAATGCATAAATATTTTGTTTTATTTCAGCAGAGTACAACCCTGAAAATGTGTATAAGACACAGTATGACTATCCCTTAACTGCTTAACATAATTAAAAACATTAGTAATAAGGGCAGTATGGTAAGGTTCATTAACGAAGCTATAGGACGAACTTTGTTTAAATTCATCAATCATTGTCCTCACAAATGTCCGGCTAGTCTGGCTGGTAAGTTTTATATTTCAAGAAAATGTTACATTTTCCCATTATTACAGTTACACAACACATTTATTTTTATTTACATTTTTATTGACTGTTTAGAAGTGAAAGCTTAAAAATGTCGGCCTATACATAAATCAGCCCGGAAATGCAGACACGTGTTTGTTTTGCAAGTAAATGTACAACACTATTATCCTTACAAATAGAAGCATATGATACATCAGTGTATTGGAAAATAAGGTACATTCAATTAATATACAAGAGTATAAAGATGTTATCTTCCGCATTAATCAGTCAGGTGCTACATGGACTTCAAGTATAGCACATATAAACATCCATTAAATGAACCACGTATAAAGAAAGATTGAGCTATACACATTATTAATTATACAAACAATTTACACCATGATGAAGTTGGCAAATGCATTTGGCACCAAGAGCATCTTGAAACCACGTGGATGATACATTATCTCCAGGGGTATACAGCCATCTTCAGACAAAGCCTCTTCTTGATGAAATATCGAGCTAAAATAAGATTCACAAATTCACAAAGTCAATACATCTAACATTTTTCAAAGCTTTTATACACATTCACAGTTAACAGGTAACATATATTTGAAAGATATTTTATGGTACGTACTTTAAGTCTTTTGTGTTGTGAAGCAGCATGCTTTCAGTTTATCTGCCTTTTCCTTATTAGAAATAACAAAACAGGATACATTACTAAAAACTATAACTAAAAAAACATGCAAATGCAAGTCAAATCTTGTTTAGGATTTGTACAATACAGGTTCACTTACTTCAGAAAGTGATGTCGACACTTTTTGGGTAGCCCTGCAAGTACACAAGTATCCCAACACCAATGTCAGAATAAAAATGTTAAGTAAAATATAAAATATACAGAAAAACTGATTCATTCATTCATTCATTTTTAATTTTTAAGGTTTAATAACTGCAAATGCCTTGACAGATGTCATGACCTTCGAATATATGTAAAAATAAGGGAAAAGAAATGTGCTTCCAAAAAGAGTGCCTAAACCTTGTAACAATTCAAGGAAAGGGTAGGCCTACTCATAAAAATAGTTAGGTAGCACATCTTAATTACCAAAGTCGGAAGAAAAAATCAAACAACGTATCTATTTCATTTTCGAAATATACCATTAAAGGGGTACTCCTCTATCACATTACTGGCTTGCCTCAAAGCCACTTCATCTTGATGGGAACTGCTAGGGGCCAGTGTCCAGCTTTCAGAAAACCCCAATGATTGGTTAAAAACAGCAAGAGCAGGAGCTCCTCATGCACCTCCGTCAAGTTGGCACCCCATTTGAAGAATGTGAGTTAAAGTATTTTGATTTGTTTGTGCACGTTTGTGCATGCAAAAGCAACATTTGTGGGCAAACTGTTGTAGAAAAATACCAAGTTTAAATTTACATGTAAAGCCTGTGTGATTCAGCCCACCCCAGTGCGAGACATAAAAGAGGACGATGATGTCATCTGTTTACATAATAAAAACTTCAATAAAAACTTAAAACAATGAAGTACAAAAAGGTTTTCTTTGCACAAACGTGCACAGATAATTCCCAAACGAATGTCGACAAGGTAAAAATGATTTTATCATGAAGGCTGAGAACATCACACCATTGCAAAAAAACTTTCTGTAAAATGATTTGTGAACAAATGTTTATCTTGCGTGCACAAGCTAATCAAAATACTTGTATTCCCATTTGTATTAAATGGGGTGCCAACCTCATGCACCTGAGTTTCTTATTTGGAACTCTTCTGGGGTCAAGGAATGTCCTTTGAATACATTTTTATCACTCCTTATTAGTTGCTGTCGCAACAATATACTGTAGCAGGTCGAAAGCTACCTATAGGTTTATATTCCATCAATAAAGAACAGGGCTGAGTACTCACGGCTGAAGTAGTACAGAGTAGCGATAAGCGCTACAGCCAGGAATGCAAGAATCCCAACCAGTGGCCACAAAACCAGGGAGCCGCAGTCATCTGAATTACACACACAGATCAAGTACGCAAATGATAAATGTAATGCATTTACATAGCGCTTTTCTCACCTTCTGGTCACTCAAAGTGTTTTACAGATTTACCTCTCATTCACCCCATTCACACACACATCCATCCATACGATGGTGATGTCAACCATGCAATGCGGGAGCAATTAGATGTCTATCGCCACTGTGCGACTGCCTCCCTTGTAAAAGTGGTTCATTATTGTACAGTACTAATCTTAATTATTCTGGAGCAACCTGGGGTCGGTTGCACTCAGAATTATATTTAAAGAATAGACTGTAACTAAAGGGAAGAGTCATTCTCGAGAATGCTTGATAACGTCGAGCTCCAATCAAAACAATATTCCTCCGCAGCGCCGTCTCACACATTGAAATGCATTGTGAAGCAAAGCGTTTCGACTTTGTTGTTGTGAGCGGTGTTCGCCACTTTGTTTATGTTCCTATTTACGCAGCCAGGGCTGTGTAGAAGTACCTGATTATTTTTCTCAACACACAAAGAGAACGGTAAGCTAGCGAAATGCCAGGAGTGTATTAGCTTACAATTAGCTTGCAAATAGCTGACTACTCCTTTAAGCACAGCCGGGGCAATCCTAACCCGGACAGTAACAGACAATTACATTGTAGTACTTTAAACTGCTACGCACTATTCATTGCGAATGCAACTTCTAGAATACAGATAGTAAGCAGATGGCCACACTTCCTCTGACCTTGTTCAGTGCATTTACAATATAGGGCGAGATACAAACACCTGTCACACAATATGTGCATCTGCAGTTCTTAATAAGCAATAGATAGATACAATATAACATTGAGCCAATGGGCTTGTGTGTGGTTAAGTATTACAATCATATGTTGTGTTATCAGTCACTACATCATATTTCATTTTATACATTAAAATCTTACTGTCAGGCTTATTTGTCTTGGATTCTTGACAGACGTTGGCAACAGGTCTTTTCGGTTTAGGGTTAGGCTTTTTTTTAGGAGGCAATGTTGGAAGAGTCTCTGTCACATGAAAGACACATAGAGAAATAATGAATGGTATCGAATGTGATGTGCAATGACAATGTCAAGGAAACGTGGAGCCTGGACACATTGGAGAGCTATACTATACACAATACAGAAGCTATAGTGCATTCAAAGCAATATAAACACACAGTATAGTCAATTAGCCAGTGCTTTTTTCCAAAGTGAGTTACAGTACAATACATCCATCTAGCCATCCATCCATCATCATATGCTTATCCAGAGTCGGGCGCGATCCGATGGATGAATATTGTACTGTGGCGCAGTACAATACAATATAGTAAAATGCAAACATTGGAGTATAAACAAACCTCTAAAGCACAGTAAAACTACAAACACATAACTCCAATTATGGCCCTGAAATACATTTAGTCTATAACATCTATTTTCTTACAAGTTGGATAAATCTTAATATAATGCATTTCAAGACAGGAACATATTTAATTGCATGAAGTATTAGATATCCACTATAACGGTGAACTGGATGTTACATGGCGGGATGGAAATTCATCAACCTTCATTTTCCGCACCATGTCAACAGGTTTGTGTGATGCAGATACAATCTCTCTCAGCAATAATACACACACTGACCTATTGGCTGGATGAGAGCGCCTGCCATCAATGTACCGTTCTGTCTAGCGTTCTTTAGGTAACAGGAATAGAACCCTGCATCCTCAGCCGTCACGTTGGTGATGCGTAGAGAGAACGCATCGTTGATTCTGTCGGCCTTAAACTTGATTTGATCCACACCATCTCCATACGTTTGAGTTATAGCAGTGCTTCTAACTAGGAATTGTATAGTATGGTTGCTGAGAAAACTACGAAACCAAAACGAATTGCTGTGTTTGGAGTCACAACTGATGGTGACTGATTCATCGATGATGGGGTTAAGCTTGATGAGTTGTTCAGACAGGGAGACTTTACTGGAATCTGGAAACAATAAAAACAGAAAAGGTTGTTTGAATGGTTTGAGGATGTAAAATATGTCCATTTTAATTATGCAGCCCTTCTGTAATATCTATTGCATTGCTATATGTATGTCATTACATGCCCAAGGCCTGCTTCTAATATAGACATTTTGACCATGTGCTATACTGCCTGCTCTCCAACGCAATGGTTGAACGACAATGGGGACATCTAAAAAGATAACAGTTCATGTTTGGACAAAGACGGAGGGAAAACGTACTGAATACTGTATCTGGTCTGGTATATCCCAATACCAACATAATACAATGGCGCTGTATGCATCAACGATTTTACGCATTAATGCGGGCTTTCTGGCTGAAACGTCAATGTTTTTTATTAAGAAATAAAACTTGTATTAATATATTTTGTTAACTGACAACAAAAGTTCTGGCTTTTCGGTTTTTCCAGGTTTTGAAAAACTATTCATAGACCTTAAAAGCAGAGTGTTTCACAAACTTGAAACAGGACTTTTTCAGTGTTGCAAGAATGGCAATAAAGATTTTTCTGATGAAACACCTAAAATAGATTCAAGAGATGATCTATGGAACTGGAATTATGAAATGATACATTACTAGTATTGTAATGTACTATTTCATAATTCCATACATTACAATACTAGTTCTGTATTCATGCAGTGTTTTTGGAAATGTCATACGGAAAACAAAGCTGTTTTATACAGTAGAACTGCTCCCATATGAATAAATTACAAAAGGCATGTTTACGCATTTGTTCTTCTTACACAATATCTTTAATCACTCGACTAAATCTTTTTTGAGGGTAAGTATTAATTAAGTAATATAAATAACTAGATTAGTTGTGGTATTTTATATATGTACTAATACTACGGCCTATACCGCACAACTTTAATAAACCACGATCCGAATGAACAATACAATTTAAACCTCATAATATCTCCATGACGCAATGATAGTATGCTTCAATTCCGAAATAGTATTATACTAAAGGAACATACAGTATATTACCTAATCTCTAGTTTAGTATATAATCTAGATAGTAAATTATGTGTGAGGTTATTATGAGGGTATGTAGTCAACGCTATCCAGCAAAAGATTATAATCAGGTTATAATGTTATATATTTAAGTAATATTTTACATGTTACATCACAGTTTATGCATTTGCTTCATTAAGAGCAAGTGGTAACAGCGTCTTAACAGCATCACATCACAACACATCTGTCCTCAACAATTATCGTGACATGATTATTGTGCGGAGCACAAGACCGGAAGAGCCGTGCAGCCATTCCGAGAGCCATCTGCTGGCCTTACCTGCCGTCCATAGTAGGCTGATCATGGTCACCAGTGTCCAAATCAGGGCTTGAGGGGTCATTCTGCTTGGTCGTCCGTGTGTGTGTGTGTGTGTGTGTGTACGTCTATAGGGAGTGTTAGTAGGGGGTCGTGGTGGTACTTTCTGTTTCCTGCTATCTGTCTGTCAGAGACAATGGGAGGGCCTGTGCTGACAAGACCTTGAGTCGTCAAGGCAACACCCCTGATGTCACCCAGGGCCTATCAGAAAAGGGCCACACTTCGCCCCAGCAGCCAGCCACACACACACAAACATGCACGCAAGCACGCACACACATACACACATACATGCACACACACGCACACACACAAACACACGCACACACACAAACACATACAGTACACACACGCAAGCACGCACACGCACACACACAGATTTCTGGAAACATCACTGGTAGATTTAACAGTCACGTGTACCTGGTGTTAAATAATAAAAGTAACAATCCCACAAACAACATCCTCCATGTTTGCAAAGCCGAAGAAAGCGTTAACAGATACATCAGTGGACACGGTCACATGTAACCCCTAGACTAACTAGTACATTGCAGAGCAACATACATTTCATAGCCTACAAAATGGATATGCACCCTCTTCCATGCAGCTGAAATGTAGGCGTCAAATAGCACATTTAGGGCAGTACATCAACTCTCAAACACTGCTTCAGGCCAAAATGATGCAATGCTTAATATGGTGCTATGGTATGACAGATACTGTATGCTTTACCCATGCAGCCGGGCAAAAACGGGCATGCGATTCGACATGTAGGCAGGAATGCAGCCGGTGCCGTCATGATGCAGTTTAGTGGGTAGGAAAAGAAGTACTTCTATTGGCCCACTAGAGTAAAGACATTCTCGTTCCAGTGAAATTAAACCATTCACTTTCCAATTACTTTTTAAAAACATTTTTATTAAAAAAACAAAGATATCAGTTTTTATAATTACATTGTGTCAGTGTATTGCTTGCTTTAATTTCACCCTATATAGCATATAGCACGTTATCGATTTCATCTTTTTGTTTTGTAAAAACATATTGTATGTGCATGTAATGGCACATGCAATGGCTCCGTGGCACTTTCATCTGCAATTCTGGTAAGAAATGTGCTATACAAATAAAGTGTTTATTATTAGTATTAGGAACTATGCAAACAAAATGTTTGCCTATATAGGATAATTCTGAATTGTTTTTTAACCTATTTTACACATCAGAGAGGGCTCATTCATTTAAAAACATTTTATTTGATTATACAGTATATCCTCTCAAAAAAGGCACTCCAATTTTAATTAAACTCATAATCAGTTGTCTTGCTCTAGCAAGAGCAGCAGGGTTTGCCTCTTCACTGACACAGCCATTGAAATAAAAGTAAATTCATGAAAACTGCTTGCCCACTAAAATAAACAAAAACATAACTTTTAAAATATAATTATATTAGGTTACTTTTACATTCAAACATTAACGTTACATGCAAATTGGCTACAACATGCCTTCCTATACAGTAGGTCTAACAGACAGTTAAGTATTTGCACAGATCAGGCCCATTACAAACACTTTATGTATATGTTGTAATCACACAGACAATAAGACAACCGACAAGACACCGACATATAAATCTATATATTTTAATCTTTACCAGGAAATTTTAAAAAACCTGGAATGATTTAATGGCAAAAAAAAAAAGCCATTGCATGTCAAAATTTAATGTAATTCTGCCAACATACAGGCAATTTCTTGTCAACATGTCAGACCCCTGAGCTGTGTGGGATGTGTGTGGTACTGTAGTGTTGAGGCTGTATAACAGCCTATAGCGGGGTCTTAAGGGGAGAGGATGTGGGTCCCATACATATTTACTGGGGTCGTGTACTCGAGTCGAGACACGACACAAGATAATTCTTTGAAAACAGGGGAGATCGTGGGCTTCAGAGCTGCGCTTTACGTCTCTCCATGACAAAGCCTCCAGGCAAAAAAGTTGTAATGTCGTTTCATCTTCTATTCAGTCTGGTTAAAGTGTAACACAGGTATTGCAACATTGGGAGGGGGAAAAAAATTAAGAAAATTGTAATACTGCTGCTGTATACAGTGCATAACATATGCGTGTTGCATATACAGGCTTATGTAGGTTTGGGATTTTGTATTTCAATATAGAATAACTGCCTCTCTATGAATTTAATAGTACATTGGGATCAGTGGCAACGCTGCCGAATCAATGTACATACAGTAACAGTATGTCCTAACCTGCAATGGAGAGGAATTTAAGTTCACTTGATACCTTCACCTGTCAATTGAAAATAATTTAACTTAGCCTTTAATTTGTTCTATTTTAACTTGGCTGGAAGTATTGTGTAAGATACATCATCTCTTAAAATGACAAAACCCTTGACATGCACAGAAAGATAATCCTATTGACTTTATTGTCCCCATGGTGAAATGCTTTTAGATGTGTTGCTACAGTATGTTCAACACATTTGCAAGACAAAAACACCTACATTCCACAAGAATGAACAGATGTCAAATTCATTTTGAATGACAACCTTGCATCGTGTGGCCGTTGTAAGAAAAATGATCCTACACCACACAAACCACGTCTGAAAAATGGCTGGTAAAAGAGTGGCAATAAAAGGCTTTAAAATTAGACATCAAATTAAAGAACAAATAAATAAAAGTACCATCAAACATCAGCAATGTATAACTCAACTACCATTAATTCAACTTCACTATGCATTTTTTCAGCAAGGGTGAAAAGCTGTCCTACTTTCACCTTTTGCACCTGTGTCTGACCCCAAACCCAAAGTACGCACCTCTTCAAAAAACAATGCAGTGCACCAGTACTGCAGAATGTAAGAATATATTAAAGCTAAACTGTGTCATTGTTACACTGTGTTAGCTTACATACACATACTGTGTTCTAAATGCTTTAACATAGCTGACCCTAATTGTCATGTCATTAAACAAAACAGGCAAAAAGACTACGTTTCTAATTTGTTAGCTTAGTTTGGTCATGGTGTTGACAATCTATAGCACCAACCACAGGTTGTCAAATGGAACAGGGTAAATTCAGAAGCACACGTGATCTACGAATGGGGGCCTATTACTGAATAACCTGTCTGAAGGCTGAACTTTGATGAAATCAAATTTGTCAACAACAATCACATTTGTGTGCCGTATGTGACGCCACAGTCCAGATTCTCCAACAATCTGAACTACACATACAAAAGTGCATATGGAAAAGGTTTCATTGCCCTAATCAGTAATGACATTTTGAAAAAGTTCCTGATTGTTGCTTTTCAGCACAGATACAGTATGTTAGCTAATGTAATTAAACATGTTAGTTAGGTAATGCCTTGACATTTAATCACATAGCGAAACACATGCTAATGTTAGCTGAGCTCACATACAGTACATACGATTATTACAAGTGTCTGGCTAGCTAGCATGCCTACTGAAAACAACCGTTTCACGCAACGCCACAGCGTGTGGGTGAACATTCACATGCCGAGGATGGACTCGTCCCAAAGCTTCTCCTCCTCTGTCCTGGAGTCCTGCTCCTTGGCTTTGGTCTTCTTCTTCTCCTTCCTGTGTTTGGCTTTGGGCGACTTGGCCTGCTCTCTCTCCCCCTGCTGGCCGAACACCGCGGCCTGCACTTGTCCCTGTGTCTCACCCACCGTCCCCGACGGCTCCTCAGCTTGCCTTTCTCCTCCCTCCTCCCCCTGTTCCCTCCAGCAGCCGACCGCTTTCTCCCGTCTCCTCCTGCTGTCGGGATACCCCTGGCTCCTCCTCCTCCGCCGCTCCTCGGACCGTGACGCGTCCTCTTTTCGCCTCCTCTCCTCCGGCTCTCCGTCTCTTGTCACCTTGGGTCTCTTTCTCCTCCTCTGCTGCTCCTCGCCCGAGTTCTCCTCCGCCCCGCGTGCCTTCCTCTTCCTCTTGGCCCTGCTCCTCCTCCTCCTGTCGTCGCTGTCGCTGCTGCTGCTGCCGGTGGAGGAGGACGACGAGGAGGAGGAGGACGAAGTATAGGAGGAAGAGGAGCTCCACTCCTCGCGACGCCTGCGCCTCGCGACGGGCCGATGCGGGGGGAGCGTCGGGCCTGTGCCTGGGAGGAGATAGGGGGCGGGGGGGTAGGCCCAGTCGTGGGCGGGATGGGCGCGATACGGGGGGCACCAGTCCGCCGCCGCCGCTGGGTAGTACGTCTGAGCGGGTGTGGCGGCGATGGGGCCGGGAGGGGGACGAGGCGTGGGCGCACCGCGCTGCACGCTGTCCCAGGGGTTCACGCGGGCCTCCTCCGCTCTCTCTCCGGCCACGTGGACTTGCTCCTCGCCACCGCCATGACAGTGGGTGTGGCCGGTCTTGGTGGCGATGCCTCGAGCCTTCTGGACCTGGATGTAATCGGCCAGTTCATCCGTGTACGAGTTGTACGTCTTCTGCTGGGACTTGCACAGGTCGAGGACCTTTTTCTCCCTGGTCAACGTCAAATGAACAGGCGTTACTTTGTGCCAATTGCATTCATATCGCTTAATTCCTAGTTCCAAGACAGGAAAACAGTGTTGGAGATGAATCACAGAGTGATTCAGGTACAGCAGTGCAGTATGTTTGCTGGAACTCAATTCCGCTTACTTGATCTGATGTTTATTGCCCTGCATGTGAGCCTGGTACATCTCTACAGAGTTGAATTTTATACTGCACATATGACAGGTCAAGGAGTTTGCTGCACAGGGAGTGGGAATACAAAACAAACAAGTAGCTTGGAGTAAATACAATACCAGCTAAATTAAAACACTGTACCACACAAATGTGTTTACCATTCTGTGTTTCCCCTCCCAGCTCTTTGAGCAGCTCTTGTCTGGCTTGGTTCCTCTGGTGCTTACGCCCATTATAGTGCTGCAGTGCCATTTGGGAGTTGTTGAAGGAGGCAGGACACAGAGCACAGTATTTGTCCGGGTCCAGCTGTACCTTCGTGCTTGTGTTGGGGGTGGCTGCTGGGTGCTGGGGCTCCATGCCACCCTCTGAGGCTGGCTTATGGCCCTCGGTAGTAGAGGCTAGGCCTAACGGAGATGGCCTGTCAGCGCCCGCCCTTACAACATCTATAAAAGTGCAAAACAACGTATACTATTTCTGAATGCCCCACTAAGCTTATCCAGAATCTTTCATGTTAAATCATTTACATATATATATACAGTATATATATATATATATATATAAAAAACAGGCTCCAAGCAATAGTAAGATACACAGGGTTCCTACACATTTTACATTTACAAATGCCATACATTTCCAGACTTATATATCAATTTACACCCAACAATGTACACGCAATTTAAAGATATTTTCTTTCTGTAAACCAAAATAGTCGCCGATGCTCGGATTTTGTAAAGTTCTGAGTAACGTTACAAATCCACCAAACAAAAAGTTTCTTGGGACACTGCTATCATGGCCTTTATTATAGTGGATCTCTGTCTTTCTGCCAGTAGATGTCAAATGATATACATAAATGTATACTCTAGGCCTAAGTGTGTGCTTTTTACTACGTATTTACTTGAATTAAGTGTGTGTTGGGCATACATTGTACTTGCCTGTTGGTGGCAATCCATGTTTGCGCAGATGTTTGGCATGAACCTTGCCCTCGTAATGCGAGCGAGCAACCACTGGGGAACTGAACACCATGTTACATAACTCGCAAAAACGGTCCATATCCATAGGCATGGTCCTCTGCTCAAAACAAACGTAGACTATTAAGTGATGCATCACGATATAAACTTGTAACCAACGAAAATGTCAAAGCCGTGGAATATGACTAATTGGGAAAAAAGGGTTCACCAAACTCTTTCTTAATAAGGACAACTAAAAGAAAGCCAACCTGAATGCCACACGTCTCGACGGTCATCTTCTCAGCTCTCTGGGTTTGCAAGTACAGCTGAAGTCTCTGGGCGTGCCTCTTCCCCTGTAATCATGGCATACAGGATTCAATGCTAGAGGCCCAATCCTCACCTGATCAAGACGCATGACAGACTGAACGGCAGAGCTGTAACTCACTTCATAGTGGCACAGCCTCTGAGATTCAAAGAGAAGCACAGCATCACACACGTGGCAATAGTCATTGGTGAGGAGACCCTTGAGCAGCTCTTTTTCCCCCTGATCTTCTGTAGGGTAGACGTATGGTGTCATTGCCAGATGTATTGTACATCACAATAAATGGAACAGCTAAACACACTTGAGATATCTGAAGATAATGGTATAGGCTTCAGATGGCATACTGTTTATATGTTATTGGGTAGGGTTTGTTTGTGTAGCTATATTTAACTAATAGCAGTGCATTACACTACAGTTCTTGGAATTTAAATATAATTTGCAACAACAAAAAAAGTTTTTGTTAACACAAAGACATGTTTATACATTCTGTAAAATCTACAACAAATTATCTAATGCAGCAACAACATTTTTTTTTTTTGGGGGGGAAGGCCTTGAGCCAGTGTTTTGTGCATTTGACTGATTTAAACTACTTATTAAGACTGCTTGGGTGGGTGCAGTTGTGCTGCAGTGACTTTACAGTTAAACATGGAAACAGTACAGGAAGGCTGATGTGTTTCCTTTGTCTTTCCCTTTTCAGGTTATGTCTCAGTGTGAAACAGACTTTTCTTGATTGACACATCTCCTTGGTTTTCCTGACAGTTTGATCCTGATAGGGTAGGAAACACCTTTTTGATTGCTCCTCGGCTAGAGGAGCAGTTTTATTAGTCGGAACAAATGCACTCAAAAACTATGGGTTTTCCAATTTAAAAAGCTACTAGCAAACATATCTGATTCGTATGTTAGTTCATTCAATGTTAGATTTAAAGCAATGAAGGTTTTACATTGTTCACTCCAAAATTTAGTTTACTCTAAAATAATAAACTTGCACATCAAAAATAATAAACTTAAATAATGAGTGCAATTGGCAAAACTGATAAAATAATCATCTTTTAAATACACGTGGGTAAAAAGCAGTTCATGAACCATGTGTTGCAGATGTTTAGAACTTGGGACACTGTGGCTATATGCATGGCTGCATAATCAGTTAAGTGAGGTAATTGCATGGTAGATAATTCTGTGTTTTATCAGCACATAGATCACAAATTCACCTGATACAATAATACAGACTGTACATCGAACACAGATATATTGTTTAAATACTTGCTTGTGGACAATTTTGGCATGGTTGTGAAAGGTCCAACATATAACTGATACAAAACTGAACAAAATGCAACAAATTCTTCTTTATAGGCTACAAGTAGGCCTATATGAATGACAAAACGTAAATTAAAAAGACATCTTTGTTAACTACAAATTATTACAGAAATGTTTACATGGCTACATTTCTTTCAAATCTGTACAGTAGGCTACTTACCATGTGTATCACAGAAGAGGTTAACATGGGAATGGAGATGTTGAATGTTACAGTATTTTTACTTTTTGGAGAAAAGGTATAATTAAGGAATAATTAATTTGAATTACTTATATTGATACTAATAATCCTAATTATTTTTATTCTCTAGAAATTCACTTTGAAGGTAAATACATAAATATTAAAAGAGGAAGAACCTATATTTAAATAACTGTCAAAGTGCTAATACAAAGCTGATTGTTGCTGTTTTATATAACTTGTATCATAGTTTAAATGTTGGGGTCTTGTATACATTGACATAACCAAATCTTCACATTTGAAGTGAGTATCTCTGTATACCTGAAGCTATCATTCAGCGGGCCATCGACTATGGTACGGTAACGGCGGGGACAGACTGTAACGAGTAACCTAACCATGTTTTGTTTATTTACTACGGTACACTGATTTTGATTGTGGATGTTCAGAACGACAAAACTCCACAAATCGCATATGCACCGGTAATAAATGCTACACTAAAATAATTCAGATAGCTAACATTAGCGTATTTAGCTAAGAGGATAGCTAGCTCACGCTAAAGGTGGCAGGC
The DNA here is from genome assembly GCA_026546735.1 of Forbesichthys agassizii. Classification (NCBI taxonomy): domain Eukaryota; kingdom Metazoa; phylum Chordata; class Actinopteri; order Percopsiformes; family Amblyopsidae; genus Forbesichthys; species Forbesichthys agassizii. Next base: position 3,274 of record JAODLL010048666.1, on the reverse strand, counting down.
TAGCCAGTTAGCTAGAAAGCTAGCATTAGCCTTGCTAATTGGACACCATACGGCTGAATTTTCCACAAACTCACCTTCAATCTGTGCACTACTTATTTTAATGTTTATTACTTTGTCAGCATCTGTTACAGAAGACACGTTAGGGGTAATAACAGTATTATTTTCAGTATCTGTCTCCGCTAACCGCGGAGCGCAGACACTTCCCTTCTCCATATTTTTCCTATATGTGCGCATGCGCAATAACCTCTGCGTTTCTAGCTACTCGGTAATTACTATTTTTTATTTAATTTAGTTTTACACCAAAACGTGTCAAATAAGTAATTTTTTGTATGGAAATATATTTTCATATTGAAATAAACTGAATAGAACAAAAGTCTAACACGAATAACAAAACTGCTTTATTATAGGACATATTGCTTACCACATAAGCAATAATACTGAAAGAAAAATGCATTTATTGACACAACGTAACCAGAGGAACAGGGGACAATGATAAAATAATTATAGCCCCATGAGATAAAAAAAATCGAGAATGAGTCATGTGAAATATAGAAAAACAGTTACAGTAGAAGCCTGCTTTACTTTCTCTTCTGAAATTCACTGGCCAGGGCATCCAACTGTAAAGATAAATAATATAGATAGTTGTTCTTAATAAAGCCTTTGTGAATGCATTTGTTATTTGAAGAAACTGATATTCATTTATTTAGGATCAACACACTGAGACAGGTCCCATTCATTAAATAATTTAGACATTTGTGTCACAGGGGGTAGATACAGGCATCATTACCCTTGGTCTCGGCTCCACTTACAAGAATGTTTCTTAGTATGCTTTTACGTTGGGGTCTCAGGTAGCTGCATTCCCCAGCCTCGCACAACTTAATTTCTTCTGAAATCTGAAGAAATGTAATATACATCGTTTATTAAAGCATAAAAGCATTTTCGGTTGAGAGATTTAATTCTAAACCTACTAAAAATAAATATGCATACGCACTGCCCCCACCTCTGAGGTGGCAAACGAATCCAGCTCCCGTTTACCTCCAGGATACCATCCATGAGACCAGTGCTGGGCGTTGGACAGTTGTGCCCCCAAACATAGCAGCAACCCCAACAGCAACATAAGCCGTGATACACACATGATATGTATTCCTAAGAACATGAAGAATTCAGGAATAAGATGTTGGTTGCAAATGGAACCTATATCATATGAAACATTGAAAAACATATAACATAACAAAAATGATATATACATATATTTATAGCATAGGCTATGAGACATTTGTAATTAATGAAGATTAAGTCAACATTTTTGTCCAATAATCAAATCTTAAATACATAATCAAGTTTAGTGCAATCAACATTTTTTGTCACCTTTACCTTGATTTGGACGTATGAGCTTTCACCGGAATTTCTCTAAAATGTTCCTCGACTTCACAATCAGTCTGTAGCCAGGAATGATACCACTTGAAGTGCAATAACTCGGAGGTTTAATGCTCATCTCCAACAGCATCTTGCTTTATAAAGTAATATAGACGTCTAATCCTACGTCACTAGATCCTATCACTGCTGCTCCACCCATCAGACCCCTATGCACCTTTCATTCCCATTGGGCAAACAATGTCGGAGTACAGGGACAAGATTCTCACATTTCTAATTATCTACAAACAGAACAGGGTGTTTCTCACACCCCCGCCTCAAAAACATATGCCGATTGTAAAAATATTCTGTTATTGCACATTATTGACCCTATAGAACATGGTTGGGCAATTATTTTCACTTGGGGTCCATATTGAAAATGTCAGAACTTCATGGGGCAACCATTCTTTTTTAACCAACACGCTAAAACATTTTATAATAAAACACAATATTTAACTTTGTTACCTTGCATATTTATGCATATAGGCCATTCCTATCCCATTTTCATAATCAAACGTAACATTTATTTTTTATGTAGCAGAAAATTTACATTCTGCAGAGAGAGTAATTTTATGTTGTATTATTATTTTTTAAATGATTGATGTAAGGGGCGTGCCAGGTAGAATGTCTCCAAGGGCTGCACCCGGCTCCGGGCCTGACTTTGCTCAAGTCTGCTATAGAAGAAGGTTTTGGCCTTCATTTCTTTCATTTCATGAATTCTTCAAGTACAAGACAAACTGCCTCCTTGTCAGTTGGTAATGTCCATTTCCTCTCAGTTTTAACCCATTTAATAATCATCTGACCTGTGCCATGTCCTCTTTCTGGCAAGGTTAACGCCTCGAGAGGGGTAACTATGGGGACACCCGATGACAAAGGAAGCAAACACCGGTTTCCTGGCCAGGTCAGTGACAACCTTCTCAATTATGATGATGACGATGTGTTAGAAGGCACAAGCTCCTGTCAAATTTCAACTCATCCTTCTTCAAATGGGATTCTAGGTACAAATTAAATCAGAAACAATATGAAAACACATAAAACACTAATGAACAAAGCAGTAGGCCCTACTGTATGTAATAAAACTGTAAAATACCTGTAAAACAGTTTTTGATACTCAATGTCAATCTCAAGTATACTGTAGCTGAAACTCAAAGTGTTGTGGGCTATATGTAAAACAATTTTGTTTTTGTTAGTTTAGTCATTTCTGAACCTGCAACAGATTACTGATGATTTTAGCTGCCTATTAAGAAAATGCTTTAAGTCCCAATGCATGTCATTGGGAGCCTCTTCATTATCACACTGAATCTCAAGACAAAGGTGTTCAGTGTGGGATGTTCTGCACTACTGGATCTTCTGAAAATAAAGCACTCGTTTTTTTATCCAAGCGTAGTAAATAATGGTCAGTGGCATGTGAGACCAATAAACGTGCAGTTATCTAACACTATGTGATGCACTTCAGTGCCTATTTTTGTACAGGCAATAAACAAAATGTGTGTTTAAAATTAACTGGGGGTCTAGACACTGATAAAGAATGACACTTCAATACAGACACTAAAAGAACAATTACACGGCCCACGAGAAACAAGCAACTACTCTGTTGGAAGAATATCAGTTAGCCATGACGTGAGAATAATTGGATCTCTGTGCTACAACAGATGTACAAAAATGTATTTACAAGTGATAAAATCTCAAAGCACTTTTATTTGAAGCACGTTTGAACAGTATCTTGCTTAGAAAGGCATATGCCATATATGGCATTATATAATTATATAATTATATCATATATATAATTATATATACATACATATATTCAAATGTTGAATAACAAAACACTACAAACATATGCAAAATAATATTTTAAGAC
>JAODLL010048655.1:0-19712 GCA_026546735.1 Forbesichthys agassizii | reverse complement strand
ACGGTGCAACTTATAGGCGGGGATAAGCAAAATTGCTCTGAGATGCCCTGCCGGCGACAACATCCTCAACCCATTTTTCCCACTGGCTACATATGGAATATGGAATCATTGACCTCTAGGAAAGACATCCCTTGAATGTTTAATTAATGTCAGCTAAAGAAAGGTTAATGTTACTTGAAATCCACTGGTAAAACAATGAGGTTCATGTAGCAGACACTTTTATCCAAAGCCATTTACACTAAGTAAAGTATTTATGAGCAGATAGACATTGTGTTCAAGGATACTTACTGGCAGGGCAGGTTGGTTGTGAATCAAACCCATGACCTTTCAGGTGAGTTAACTATCTTAATAACTAGACTATACTGGTGGGAGAATGTGTCACAAACTGTACTTATTGAATAGGCTCTATTTAGTCTTCCCTTAACTTGGTTTCAAAACTAATATGCTCGAAAAAAATGTATGACGTGGATATATGCTAAATGTATGATGGGGCGCAATAACATGAACAATTGAATTCAGATTAAAAATAAAACGCTACTTATTCTTGTGATGAATACAGTATATAATTCCATCTTTCTCACAATGTTTAAGTCTGTCATTCTGTTACCTTATTTACAGAGATAGGCGACTGAAAATAAGTCCAGCAGCCATCCTGAACCGGAACATTAAACATGCAATGGGCCTGTTACTCGTTCCCGACCTGTGGCAAAATCACAGCAGCTTGTTCAACTATACAGTGGATTCTGCTTACCCACAACCATCACTCATAGACAACATCATCAGTCTAGCCTCCATGTTCGTGCTGTTTTTTACCATGGTGTCATTGGGATGTACTATGGAGGCCTCCAAAATCAAGGTGATTTATACTGGTGATATGTTGTATATGAAGTAAGCCACTCTACCCTTGCCCCTTCAGGCATTCTATTTGAAATGTTTTCATTTAGATGTTGGCCTTGTGCACGTCCAATGTATAGGTTACTATGTAAGCGTTACTTTTGCATGCAGCACTAAAACGCAACCAAATGCTTCTTCTTGTTCTCTTTTCAGAGCCACATAGTGAAACCCAAGGGGGTAGCCATAGCAGTGGTGGCCCAATATGGTGTGATGCCCTTTACAGCGTTCTCTCTGTCTAAGGTTGGTGCCTCCTGCGCTTAAGTAATGAACAACACCTGTGTGGGTTTCCAGGCCCTTTAAGTGACGCTAGCTGCTTGTTTTCTGTACTGACTTTTAGAATCTCCATCTTCTCTTAGTTAAGTTGTGAGGAAGGAGAGGTAACTGTTCAAATCCAGGTTCATTAATTGTATCTGGATTTGTACAGTAGCAGGGGGCAAATGGTTTATAGCACAGAAGTTATTCTTTTAGATGAGTCATGGCTCAATTAGATGAGCCAAGACACAGTATGATGATCGAAGCGATGATCTTAAAATGCATCTTAAGTGCGTCTATCTTAAGTGCGTCACTAACGGGAAACAGGCTCTAGGTATAGGCTAGTGGAGGTGACGTGTCTGTGATGTCCACCTAGATGTTCAAGCTGGGCCCAGTAGAGTCAGTGGTTGTGCTGATATGTGGTTGCTGTCCTGGGGGATCCATCTCCAACATCCTGGCTCTGGCATTACAGGGGGACATGAATCTCAGGTACACAAACACTGGTTCAGGGGCACAGCGGTCATTTGTTGGCTAACAAATGGTCGCTGTGTTTCACCATGTCTGTCTGTATAGACTGGCACAAGAAACATTTGACAAAGGAATCTTGTGAAAACCTATTGTACTTAACTGTATTACCAAACATTGTTCAGACAAGAAATGTCGAAGTATTTTTCTGAAAAACAATGTAACCCAATAATATTTAATCTAATAATATAAAAATATGAGCAAAACAGATTCACTGACCTTGTTAATTCAAAAGTGCACACTTTACATTCTAGACAGTAGGTGGCGGTAATGCACCACATGCAACATCCCCCACAGAAACAGAGTATTGCACACTTTTCAAACCCTTACTGGTATCGGTCTATGGTGTTGGCTCATGCCTGCGGATGACTGACCTAGGCTTGCCTGTAGATACAGCAATGTTTCATTGTGAATGTCAAAGGGTAGACTAATTAGTAAGGAAGGCAAGTGTTTGAATAAAATTGAATATCACTGGATTAACCTGTGTTGTACATTTAAAGCATACGGTCAATTTCTATTTACATTTGTTTTTATGGTCCAATGATTCCTGTTGTTCACAAGCCAGCTCCTCCAATCTATCTGTGACAAACCTATACAATATATATTACAATATACAAATATGTACTGATCCACTGGTAAGATATTGAATGTGCATGGACTTTTTGTTCATATGACAGAAATATGGGCAACATTCAAACTATACACCTCTCATCATTCTTTCGGAGTTAATATTCTTAATGCCAAAGCTCTGAATGCATTACTAACATTAGAATCAAAAATTTCAACATAAGCAGCTCAATTACTGGGTTCAATAACTTTTGTCTGTGTACTTACACCTTCTATCTGACATGACTGGAGCGATAATGTGTCTACCCCAATTTAACCACTTCATCAGCAACTACTAATAGAGTTGGTTGACCTTCTGTGCATGACCATCCATCTTATCCTATAAACCAAGGACAATATAATTACAAGGCCCTAATAAACACCTTAACATGTGCTGTACTGTATGGGATCTCTATTGTACATTACGGCACTGTGTTGTAGGGCATTCCAGTTATCATATCCATGCGTGTCTTATCTGACCTAGCCATCCGTAATAGCATTGGCTAACCGATTGGCTGCAGGTCAATAACAAGATGTTAATGATAGTAAAGTGCTGACATAACCCTTAGGACCAGACGTCTAATGTATGTTCTTTGTGGACAGAAAGTAACTGCTTCCTCATTGAGATTATAAATAACTTGACATATTATATACATTATTATAAAATAATTGTATTTAATATTTGTTTTATTAATAATACACGAATTGCGTATTAATTCTAGAGATAACAGAACACGTTACTTTTAGCCATTTTGTCCATGGCTTTGGAAAACAACACGCTTGTGTTATTTTACTTATAATTTAGTCTCATAACATTCATCATCATCACCACCACTCAGTCGGTGCTCAAAACTGTAAATATTAATGTGGAAGGGGCAGGAGGTTGCTAAATAATGCCTGTCTTCAGTCTGAGATCGTGCCAGCCTTCGTCCAAACCTGTCAAGATTAAACAGTACAGAATGTTATTCAGCATAGGAGATATTAACCAAAAATATATAACTAGTTAACTAGAACATCTTATCTAGAGAGAACATCTAGATCTAGTTATAAAAGTTCCCATAGTGGGAGAATTGTTAAAGGGACACCATGTTTTGGTAGGGTGGAAATGTGATCCGGGACCACTGCCAATGCTGTGTCGAGGATGTGCCATTAAATATGCATGTTTCTGGGTGGACTGCTGTGGTGAAATGTGTACTTGTGTGTTGACTCGTCCCCCCTGGGTTCTAGCATTGTGATGACATCCTGTTCAACGGCCCTGGCTCTGGGCATGATGCCCCTGCTCATTTACCTGTACTGCCAAGGTTTGACCAACATGGAGAATGTGGTGCCCTACGTTGGCATCATGGTGTCGCTAGCCATGACCATGATACCCTGCTCTATTGGTGTCGCCATCAACTACTATAGGCCGCAGTACACCAAGGTCGTCACTAGGGTCAGTCTTTGCTGCTTTTACACAACAAAAAGGCAAACAGCTCTTGGTTTACAGCACACATTTTGCAATTGGTTTAAACATTAAAAAACATGTCTTTAAATTATTGAATTCTTCAAGACAGAATATACTTTTGCACTACAAGACAATTAAACACATCCGAATTGATTTATGTATGTAGGCTAATGTATGTAATTCAAACAAGACACACACAAGCACATGCACACACACATTTCCTTGGGCATTATTTCATAAGTAAGTAAGCTAGAGTCATGGTTTAAATAAGATTGTAGTATTGTTTTACTTAAAAACACAGATAAATATGCTTGAGTTATGACAATTAGCTTCAGCTATATTATACTGTCAAGTGGGCATGTTTATTAAGTAATATGTCTGTGCTAGATCAAATTTGATTAAACATGGACATAAATATACAGTATATCCGTTATGCTCATGCTGGTCTACGACTGCATTGACTGGATTTCAATGGAGTCATAGCATCAAACAAAATGGCTGACCAGTCCTTCATGTATACCCAGGTGGGCTTGAACATAATGTTGCTTGCTGCAGTAGTGACCATATCGCTGAGCTGCTATAGTTTTGGCAGCACCATCCTGGCAGTGTTTACTCCTTCGCTCTTGGCCATCTCTGCTTTGATGCCCTTCATAGGCTTCACCTGTGGATACATTCTGTCCTCACTCTTCAGGCTGAACTGCTCGTAAGTTACAACTAATCCGGTGTACTCATGTGGACGTGGAGGAAGCCATTTCAATTAAAATAATGATGTGTCTCACTTTACGTTTTCCATAACTTATGAATAAGATCTGTTTTTTCTGTTTGTTCTCTATCTTCTCATCAGGGGCCGGAGGACAGTTGCCATAGAAACAGGCTGTCAGAACATTCAGCTGTGCTTTACTATTCTGAAAATGACTTTTTCACCAGAAGTCATAGGTCTCCTCTATATGTTCCCTTTGTTGTACATAGCATTCCAGCTGCTGGAGGCTGCAATACTTATTGTTGTCTTCAGATGTCACCAGAGATTCAAAGTGACAAAGAAAGGTAAGTGACTAATAGAAACCAACACAGTGGTGACATACAATGGTGGTGGTGATATATCATATGGTTTAAAGGTCAACTGCTCAATTGTGATCTAGGACTCCCAGAACCCCAAAGACTTCAGCTCCAGCTGTCCACAACAGTGTGGGCAGATGTGGGGGAGGGGTAGAGAACAGTGCAGGGAAGAGTAGAGAGGAATGCAAGTCTCAGAACCTGAAGGGGAAACCAAAATATAATTTGTGAAATAATTGTTTATGTATGTAACAAACACAGACACATAGTGAAGAGTTTATCTTTAAAGAAAGATTGTTTTTACAGTCATAGTTTATATCTTTTATGCTTCTTAAAATACTGTATTTCTCAATAAAAAACATTGGGAAAATGTGTTTACTGTATAGCTAGAACAAATGCAAGCATTTACAGTAAAGCACAACTTTTATACAGCACTGTTAATTGGAGGTGGTCAGGCCGTCATGTGTAAAGCAGAAAATACCTAACATAATCAAGACATTTGCTTTTTTTCTGCCAATCCACTTGCTCTTCTGTTGGGCCACAATTGTTCAACATGGAACCTGATATTTTCCCTTGCCATTCAATGTTGTAAATACTGTATCTCCTTGCTGCTACCATCCCCTGCAAGCTTTTGGTGTCATGTTCTCACACCAAACATCCATGGCTTATAAGACTTATATGAGGCTAGAGGCCATACACTTTACAGTGCATTTCATTGCTGAAAATAATTATATAATTGTATTGAGGATTGGTGAATTGGGTGGGATTCATGTCATGTATACTTAATATTGTTATGAGATCCTGAGTGCTAGTGTATTGATTGATGTTTGAATTATTTTGCATATAAGGATTTGCCCAATGAACATGTGTAAACAGATGTGGAAGGGTTGGCAATCCAATTTGAAATTGTATAACCCATTTTGAGGAGGTGACTTAATCAGTTTTCAATTACTGACATTGTATAGTTTGCAGAAAATGAGCTAATGGGATTTGTGCTTGCAGTTTTCAGAATTTTATTAGGGTTTGAGAAAATGCATTTAAGCAAAGTGTTTTTTTTTTACAATTGCTGGGACCCAAAACTCTTTACACAGTGAGCACAACAGCAGTATATTTGGACTAAACTAGAATATTTTTCATTGCTTTGGTACAAACATTCAATGTAGGCCCTACATCTTTCAAATGTCATGAATTATTTTTTTACAGACATATACAACACCAAAACATGTAGCCTACCTACAGCCAAATGTTAGCATTCTTTTCAAAACTGTTAAACTTCAATTAAAACCCTAACATAACACCAAATACAAAACAATTACATAACATCTCATAGAAATACCGTAGAAATCTAGAATTGTTATACTATTTAGAACAATTAGAGCAACGACAGCTGCTTACCAATGTATCCTATTGCCAGGGATAGATAAGGCATGCCAAAAGATGTGTATTGCTCAAGATGTGATGTGTATGAGAATATTTGGCTGATTAATATTTAAATCTCTAGGTGAAGTACAGTTATTTGTGTTAAAATATAAAGAGTAAAAGACAAAAATTGTCAGAAAAATAGATACTTGAGTAAAGTACAGATATCTGGGAAAAAACAACTAATATTTGTACTTTACTTCCCAGCTCTGCACTTCAACATACTTTCACAGGTCTAACAGTTATACTGTGCACTAGGTTGTAATATATCTGTGGATCTGATCATATTTTAATAGTTGTCTTAATTTGCAAGTCACTTCCACCACAAAGCCTTTGATGTGCACACGTCTCTTCTCTCCTACAGAGAAGGATTATCAGCCAGCAGCCACTCTGGAGGATGTGAAGCAACCCTCACATCAAACTGTGTGATGGGTCAAACTACCCAGATGCTTCCAAAATGTTGACGATATACTGTAAAGTCATACCTAGATTTTGCTATGCAAATCATCACTGGCCAAGATAGTTCTACATATTTTAGTTAGGCCATGTACCGGTATACATACAGTGCATTCAAAAGGTATTCAGAGCTTTACATATGGCACATTTTGTAGTGTTACAGCCTTATTCCAAACTGGATTAAAACTATATTTCTTCCTCAAAATTCAACACACAATATCACAAGAGGTCTGTCAGAGTGACCATAGGGTTCTTGGTCACCTAAAGCCCTTCTCCCCCAATCATTCAGTTTGGTCGGGGGACCAGCTCTAGGAAGAGTGGTTCCAAACTTCTTCCATTTAAAGATGATGGAGGCCACTGTGCTCATTGGTACCTTAAATGCTGCAGAAATCTTTTTGTACCCTTCCCCAGATTTGTGCCTTGATACAATCCGGTCTCAGAGGTCTTCATGGCTTGGTTTGTATTCTGCCATGCACTGTCAACTGTGGTACCTTTTATGTGTGCCTTTCCACATCATGTCTAGTCAACTGAATTTGCTACAGGTGGACTCCAATGAAATTGTAGAAACATCTCAAGGATCAGTGGAAACAGGTGTGCCTGAGCTCCATTTTGAGTGTCATAACAAAGACTGAATACTTATGTACATGTGATTTTTTTAATACATTTGCAAAAACGCCAAACATACATTTTTCCCTTTGTTATTATGGGGTATTCCCCTTGGAAAAATATATTTTAATCCATTTTGGAATAAGACTAACATAACGAAATGTGGCAAAAGTGAAGCGCTGCGAATACTTTACAGATGCACCTACAGGATATTAGTACATACAGGAATTGAAGGGAGAGGTATTTTTGTTTTTAGAGTTCAAATAACGTTTCTCCAGGACAGCTGACTCCACCTTTAACCATTATGCATTACCCATTGTATACTGAAGTAAGCAAGTAGTTACCTTGTGAGCACTTCATTTGGTGCAGTACAACTCTGATGCAGACCATCCCCTTCAAGGAGACGTGAGCTCTTCTGCATTTTGCAACATATGGTTATTTGGTTTACTATTGCATGCCTCCATTATTAACGAGCCATTATTTGCTTGCAGAATTCATTTTACATGTTTTATGTTCTCTGTAAACTCTAGACTTGTGTGTGATTCATTTGTTTTCTAATATTAAACCACTCCATCTGGCACCAAACAACAGTCAAGGCACTTATATCACATTTCTTAATGCCATTTGAGTCGTTTCACTTTTTCAGCCCTCAGGCATTTTCAAATTATTTTTGTTTCCAAGTGACATGGTATTGGTGTGATCCATAAATGATGCAGGTCATGTTCACTGCAAGGCAGGTACCTTCAAACACCCTTGACACAGGTGATAAAATGTGTTAAACACAAATGTCACTCATAATGCCTTGCAATGTACTTAAGTCTTTTTTTATATTAACAGACGCACATTATAATAGTCTATTAGACCATTACGATGTATATTGAAATGTGTTCAATGTCAATGGTTGCTTTAAACCTGCAAAGTAACAATAGATTTCAAAGCAGTTGATACTTTAAAGCTGCAACAGAAACATCAGCATTTCAATATCTTCATGCAGGCCTAAATTCAAGAAAATGTAAATACTACTGTTCTACTCCTATAAGATAATGACATTGGGGGTAGTATCTCAAAGTGTTCATTTGGACCAAAGGCTTAGCTGTATGGTGATGAATTAAAAGCAAATGTTATTCTGCCTGAACAACTTAACCACGTAAAGCATTAACCAGCAAGTATAAAGGCAAAACAAAGATAGTATACACTAGTCTGTTCAAATCAGTTTACACACACACACACACACACACACACACACTTTAGATTTATCATGTTGATGTGAAGAACTGATATCTTAATCTTGTTAAAATTGTTTAATTGTCATTATGTCCAGTTTTAAATACCATACAAAGAACCATCAAAGCTATCATTGAAAAAATGTTTTGACACAAGTACAAAATGTCTTTTTAAACTCCTGCTTCTTACTTGTTTAATCCACAGTACCCATTAGTCACATTTAACACAGTACTAACAGTCTTCAATAAACAATGTAAAAAATATTAATTTAGAGAAACATTCAATATATGTGCAAAAAGAAAACCTGCATCATATATCCAACAGAAGTTTAACTGTCGGAAATTAGGCATTCTCTGTATCACATATCGCATTCTCATAAACTATTTAAATAAAAGCAAGAACTCTCCTAATCGCTTTTAAATCAACATACTTTGCATTTAACCAAAACATCTGCCAACATTTACCGCAACCACGCATATTTAGACAACAGTTGACATGAGCTTGGAGGAAAGATACTGCACCAAAACAAAATGTAGTCGTGCAAGAAAAAAAAAATTGTTGCTTTGTTCCATTGTCATTACACCTTAAGGTTGATCGATCAAAATATTGGAACCAAGAAATATTGAGTTGACCTAAAAAGAAAGGTCTACATTTCATCCTTTGTATATTTGTAAGTATAAAGGAGGTTGTTTTTCAATTAATCTGTGTGCGGCAAAAATAAAGAGGGCTCGTCTCGTTGAGGCTTTTCCAAAATAAAGACTATTTGGAGGTGCCGAGTGAGTGAATCCATAGCATTCCATCACATGATCATTGGTAAACATGTATTTGTGAATGTACTGTACTACATTATCATCATCATGACTAAGCCTCCTGTATTCTTAGTGGCGACTATCAGCAGACGGGGAGCGAGAGCGGGAGCGAGAGCGGGATCGAGAACGAGACCGGGAGCGGGAGGCAGAGGCCCTCTTAGGGGGCGGAGGGGAGGGCGGGGAGGCAGACTTGCTGGTCTTGGGGAGACGCTTGGGGGGCTCCTGGTCCCTCTGACTCGGGGAGAACCCTCCGGCAGGCTTCGGGGAACCGCTGGCGGAGCGAGACCGGGAACGGTTGTAGGGCTTGGGGCTGCGAGAGCGGGAACGCCTGGGGGAGCGAGACTGGGAGCGGCCGCGGGACCTTGAGCGCGAACGGGAGGAGCTGTCCGAACGGGAACGACTCCTTGACCTTGGATGAAGAAAGAGGAGAAAACACTGGTTTTTGCTGACTAGGACCCCTCTGGGAGAGACCACTGCCAGCTAACCCTGGACTGGTGTCTCTTCGGTGCCCAATATGCAAACTCACCTCTTCTTGGCCGCCTCAATGAGCTTGATTTTTCTTCCATTGATTTCCTTTCCAGAAAGTTTCTCAAGGGCGTTTTTCAGATCACTGTAAGAGGCAAACTCAACCACCCTAAAGAAAAGAAGGAAAAAGAAGGGAAAAAAAAAAAAACAAAAAAAAAAAAACCCACATTTAAAGTACAATTCAAATTCTTTTAATCTACCATTTTCTCTTATGTCTAACTAATGACAGGTTAAAGAGTGGGTGGTTCACTTTCTTTCTAACCCAGACCTTGAAGTCAGCATACCATAGGCACTAACTTTATTTGCTACTGTGCTGATGCTTATTAGGTTAGAATTCAGCTACCTACAAAACATGAGAAATCCATTTTCACTATATAGTATATATAGTAATACATCTACATTTGATCAAAAATAAATACTGAAACTATGCTTTCAGGGTATCTCATAACTAAGTACTATACATCCATGCTGGAAACAGAACCTACTGTAAAACATCTTTTTGTCATTAAGCTATCATAAACTATAGGGAACTACATGAGAATGAGGTCATAGTGAGAGGGAAAGTTGAGCGACCCTAATTTCTTCTTACCCTTCGTTAAGCTTGGGACGATGGGCGTCTGCAAAGGTCACCTCTCCAGCCTGCCTCATGAAATCTTTCAGGTCCTACACATGAGCACCAGTGACGTTAGGGCAGTAAACAGGCTGAGACACCATACAGAATTGACTGACCCACAGATACAGAAGCTATAGAACACTACAAGAGCTACTGCATTTAAAAGAAGATAGTGGGTCCAAGAACCTCCTAGTTACTGTAAAATAAAAAGAAACAGTCCGCAAATTCGTCTAAATGAAAAATTTGTCTTTTATTACGATTACAACAAATTGTTGGCCAATTTATGCCGCTACAACGCTAAGAATTCACTGAATCAAGCTAAAATTGACAGCCACGATGTATACGACTACTCCGTTGTGAGATTCTTGGACACACGGCTCTTACATCTACAGAGAGGTGAATTAACATCTGCAGGTTCTGCAGTGGCGCCGGTTGGGCAGCGCATGGCGCTAAAGAGCCCCGCTTTCCCTGGCCAGGAGGGCACAGGGCTCTGCCACCAGGACCGCCCCTGTCTTTGCACCCCACCTCAGTAAAGAGAGTGAACAGGGTGGAAGAGAGGAAACTACTACCTGAGAGCGAACCCTTTGGGGCGGGCCCACCATAACCTCGGGGACAACAGCAGATTCTATCCTCGGCCACCATGGGTAGAACTCAAGCTCGCTCGCTCTCTCTCTCTCTCTCTCGTTCGCTCTCTCTCTCGCTCTCCCCCCTCTCGCGACGTGTGCAGGGAGCACCGAGAAGGGGGGGGGTGTACGAAGGGGAGCGGGGGGGGGGGAGATATCGATCGATCCAAGCCTCTCAAATTAACGAACCCATCGATCAATACGCCACCACCACCGACTCTTTTGCCACTTTTCCTCTCTCTGCCACTCTGTTTGCGCTCTCGGCCGCGGCCTGAGCGGAGGGGAGGGGGGGGAGCGTGCGCCCACATGACCAGCAGGCATCAACTAGGAGTTTGGACACACGGGCTCAACCCAGACAGAAGGACCCAGAAGGGGTTAACTCCACCATAAGCGAGCTCTTCCATACGACACAACAGTCAAGCTGGCAAATAAAGGGGTGGAAGAATTGGTTAAAATGGTGAACACAGGAACAAATGTAAATTGAGTCTTTTGTGTCTTATCTTTAAACTTTCACTGCACTAGATGCAGAGTCATAACAGATTAAGAATAAGGAGATACTAACAAATCAATAGGAATTTTGACAGTTGTTAGCTTGTCATTCACTGGTGACCTTAACTAAATAGAAATGCTACAAATAGAAATGAGGTGAAATGGTAACTTTAATTGTATTTCAGCTTTGTGTGGGGGCAGCTTTCTGTGTTCTTTGGCCATGTATGCTTACAAGGGCATGTTAGGTGGAACTCACCTGCCAGCTAACGCGAGAAGAGAGATTTTCCACAATCAGACGATTCTCGGTACGCATCGGAGGTGGGTTCCGACTGCAACGCAGAAAGCACACAATACCTGACAATAAACACCAGCATATGTCGTTGGCACTAGCGTTAGCATTAGAGCTTTCATCAGGCAGCCAGACTGAATGCTGAGCTGCCGCTTTCAGAATCTCAAGACAATTTAGAAAATTCCAAATAATATAGCACAGTAAAAGTATGAATTACAGTTTAGTCCTTTCGTATAGACCGCAGATAGTGTACTAAACCCCCCCCCCCAATACTATAGTTTATTCAAGCCAAATATATTACAGAATTGGTCCAATATTAGGCCTTCTCAAAGCAGTCGATACGGCTTTCTGGCTAAGCTAGCCGTGGCTGTTCTTAAATTCTATATCAAAATACAAAAAAAAAACAAAAAAAAAAACATACATACATACAAAAGTACAACAGCTTAATCCACACCATAACACAACCATGGTGATGCAACGGTGCGAGTGTTAGTACCTGCGACCGTCCTGTGAACCTCGGCCGTAGCGATCAGGGAATCGGCCCCCTCCACCGCCACCATTGCCACCACCTCCTCCTCCTCCACCACCACCACCACCACCACCACCTCCTCCTCCACCTCCAATACCCCTGCCCCTGCCGCCACGGAGACGCACGCGAGCGTGCTCAATGGTCACCCTAGCAAAGACGGGATGAAAAGAAACACAAGAAATATAGTCATTCTACAGTTGGCAACAGGAAGTCTGCTAGGACTGCACAACTGTAGGCAGCGGCACAAGATATTGGTAACAGAAGCGGTTCAAGGAATATTGACCAATTGCGTTTTGAGCGGGCTTTGGTTGATTACAGGTAAACCATCTATGTGGAGAACAAAATAGGAAAACATTGGGCAAAATGGAATCGGGTAAGACGGCCATCTTCTAATGATCATTTCACTTTTTATAAAGATCTGCATTCATATAAACTTAACTCCTTTTTTACATCTCTAATTGCTAATCAAACTGTAAACAGCAAATTAACTTATTTGCCTACGGCATGCCCAATTTTATCAGCCAATGTAATGTTTTCTCTGATATCAACAATACATCTGCCTCGCTGCGCTCCGCTTCTGAAATGCTCCTGGTAAGTTGACGTCTCAAGAGAATGGAACAAACACGCGTCAGAGCCAGAATGCTCCGCACACATCGGTGGAATCAGCGTTATTACGGTGCATGCACTGGCGCATTATGTTGTGGAATAATTAATTAAAATAACAAGTTACACGTCTGCCTATACTAAAAAGGTATTTATTGCTATTGACATACATTTTAAATCTTGCAACTTGCCCGGTTGGGCAAGAAAAATCCTTCTGCACTTGCCCCTTCAAAAATCGACTTGTCCCGGACAAGCCTTAATGTTGAGCCTTGCTATAGGCCTCAGAACACATAGGAATTAATAAAGGCCCTATCAAACATGATGCGACGTGCGCTGCGCTCACCGCCAAGTTGAGCGCAGATTTCTCCAGGCCCTTCACACAGGACTTGGCTACACTGCCGGAGTACAAATACACTTGTTCTAAATATTGAGGGGGACACGTCCCCTGTGCTTATGGAATTAAATGTACCATTTTGTACATTTTTTTTAATTTTTCATGCATAGGGCCCCAATAGAGCTGGGGCCGACCCTGTTTAGGACCAACTGCCTATAGATGCTGTGCCTGGAACTGGGGAAGATGCCCTTACCTTTCATTACAAAGTTCTTTGCCGTCCAATTCATAAACTGCATCTTCGGCATCCCTGGGATCGTCAAACTCCTGTAAAACACATTGAAAAGTCCAACCAAGGTTACATTCAGTTCCAGGATTTAGTAATGGCTTCCAATCATTTTCTCAATAAAAAGGTATATCCATAACTGACTTACCACAAATCCAAAGCCTCTCTTCAGGTCTATATCTCGGATGCGGCCGTAGCCTTTGAAAAACCGCTCTACATCCTTCTCCCTGGCCGAGGGGTTAAGCCGCCCGATGAAAATGCGACATCCACTCATTTTTTAATAAACCTGTAATCACGTATACATTGGATCTTTTAGAATGTTTTATTAGAAATCAACACAATACACATAATATCCGATATCAGCAAATCAGACGACGCGATGGTTTTTGATTGCTTAGTCTAATACAATGTGCGGCCTTGTAAAACTACCGTACGATACTACTACGGTATGGTACCTACAACAGCACACCAAATTTATACACGACAATGCAAATGGTAGACTTTTAAACCCCAGAAAACCAACATGTACGTGCGTCGACTGCATGCATAACTAAACATTATTTTAATTTTGTGCGATTGCTCATTTAAACAAACCTTGCTTTCGTCCGTAGATACGTTGTAGAATGCTAACAGAAGGACAGCACCACACTGGCGAAGGAAGGAAGCATACACAAAATGGAACCCGTTCGTACGCTCTTATAATAACAAAGGGTAGTCGTTTTTATCTGTTGCCTCTAGATGTCACTGTGACACAAGGATTCAACCCATTTTTGCTGCAATATCCTTTTCCGGTGGTTTGTGCATTTTTACTTACTTAAAAAAAAATTACAACATATGGCAAATTGTGCATATCAATAGTATCCTATTTTTGGACAACGGGTCATATAATAAAATTATTAAAATAATTAAAAAAAATCTATGGGGTCCCTTCTAATAATTAAAAGTTATCAATGCTCAAAAGTTTCGCTGATTTCTTATTCATACATTTAAGTCATTTACAGTACAGTAACATTTCCGTCGTAAAAACAACCAATAGTGACTTTGTCTTAATACATTTACACTTATGAATAAAATAAAAAAAGTTTTTTGATTCTTTGTCCTTTATACAAGTAATATATTTTCTGGTGAAATGGGACAGAATATATTTGATTCTAATCAGTCGTACATACCACACCAAAAAGTGTTGCTGTAAAGACAAAAGAAAAATAAATTATCTGAGTCTCAATGTCTTCATCACAGACTATACAGCTATTGTGATAAAAGTTAAATCTTCATCCAAGAAGTTCTCCAGGATTTGATATAATTAAATACCTTAAAGTGAAGCTCTTTTGCTATAGGAAGCAAAGGTAAGTTTGAGTAGCTAGTGAGCAGTTTCTCTTGGACTAAAAGTGCAAGAAGCTGAGTTTCTGCTGTAATGCTTAGGAAATAAAATGTGTAAAGAGATTACGGATCACTTTATTTGGAAAAACCTTAGTTGATTTAACATGTTCATTAATCAACAATGAAGGGACAATAGGGGACGCAGACATATATGGAAGTGCATTTTTTATTATCAAAATTAAAAAAGTTGGTATGCTTCTAATAACGTTGTCAAATTGTTTTTGGTCACATTGTTCAATTAACCTGTGGCTTGTGCTTGAAGGAAAGACTGTTCTGCTCCTGAAACATCCATGGGCTGTTCAACTTCTTTCAACATGAAAGCTAAATTGGGGAAATAACCAGTCATGAATGTTAAATGGCTTCTACTTTGCTCTTGCCAACAAGATATACAAATGCATATTGTATTTGTTGAATGTGAATTTTAGTGCATCCGACATTATGTATTTTAGTTATATGCCATTGCGATTGTGTCCAATGGACCTAATCTAAAAATCAATGCTCGCTTATATTTTTTCCCATATCATGGTTTTATATCAGACTTTAATTTAAATAAAAATGACACCTAATTTCCACACTTAAAAAAAAGCTTTAATTAGAAAGTTATATACACACTGTAAAATTAAATTAAACTTTATACAAATATTAAATTATCCTCACACCCACTGCCATGTACAAAATAAGGGAAAAGCAGAACGCATTGATTGATATGTAGAATCAGAATGTCAATTTTTTTCATGTTTTCTGGGAAGCAATACTGTACAACAGTGCTTCTGAATGATCATTTCAGATCCATCCATCCATCTTCAGTCGCTTATCTTATCTTATCTTTTTTTATAATCTCGTCACAATAAAATGCAATACTTGTAGCAAAAGAGAAGCAAATGAATATCGAAGTTTGTGGGTTCTTTTGGGTCTATTAAGTGTTACAGTAGCTGGAAAAGCCTTGGGGTGAACAGATGGACAATCTTTCTTGTGTGTGTCAAAAACAATCAAATCACCAAAACATACACGAGAGTGTTATGCATAGAATAGAAAATAATAATGTAAGGCCTTTGGGAACACAGAAGACATAGTGATATCATAAAGCAACACCTGTGGAGTTTTAAGATAATGAAACAAAACAAAAATGAAAGTAAATGTACAAGTCTAAGGCAACATCCTTGTGTTTGCATTAACGTAGTCAACTCACAAGCCACAAGACAAGGACATAAACAATGACAGGGTGCAGTTTTCTCCAAGCATTTCAGCATGAAAGTAATTCTAAGCATCAATCTGAGTCAGGCTGTTTCCAGGGCGACCAGCTCCAGTACCACTACACAAACCACTTTGTTATGAAAACTGAGGGTGATTGACAGCTGATATACCGATGCTCAAATTTGCACTTAGGCATTAGAAAGTAAGGAAAGGGGTGGGGTGGGGGTGGGGTGTGGGGGGGGGGGGTAGGGGTTAGCATACACACAACTTATTTTACTGCAACCAGTTGCAGCATTGTCAGTAATGCAGGGAAGTGGAACCCACAAGGGGGTTGCATTTTTCACACAGTCAGCAAAAATTGTCAATATTCTAGTTTTTTAATCCATAAATATGATACATATTCTTTGTTTGTGTTCTCTACTCTGTTATTAATGCTGGTTTGTTTGTGTGCAGCAGAGGAAGTTCAAGAGGATACTGTAAAAGTTACAATAGCCTCTGAACAAAACCCAATCAGGGGAAAAGACTTGTGTTTGTCTACACTGGGTGGGGAAGAACCTTCTCTACCCAGCTCACCATCTTTTCCTATGTCTCCCCTGAGGCAAAAGGTACATCTGAGCTTCTTTCCCTAAGCAATACAGTTGAACACACAAACGTCGGTCTAAATGTATGATATATGGAGTTGTGT
Source organism: Forbesichthys agassizii (assembly GCA_026546735.1). NCBI lineage: Eukaryota > Metazoa > Chordata > Actinopteri > Percopsiformes > Amblyopsidae > Forbesichthys > Forbesichthys agassizii. Next base: position 2,877 of record JAODLL010048655.1, on the reverse strand, counting down.
ACTGTGTGTGGGGAGTTTTCCTTTTTGAACTTATGACCTTTATTTTTGCATTGGTGTTGCATGTGGCGTATTGTTACACCCGTTCCATCTGTCCTGGGAGATTCATTCCACTAACCTAGCCACGTGGTAATACAAGAAATGACAACGAGAGGGGGCTGTCTTAAGCACATGAAAACAGCTCTCGCCTTGCTGACACACATAGATAAGACAGACATAATTAGACACACAGAAGCCCAGATTCAGCATGGACGGCTAAACTCCACCACACACACACACACACCAATAAATAAATGAGGAAGGGAGCATGTACTGAAGTTAAAAACAGGCTCGTCTCTCAGCTTTTCTAGACCAAACATTCTATTAATGGCCTCCTCTGATGTTGACAGATACACTCAAAATTTGTACCTTAGCTCCAAAGACCATCATGTATCTCCATTTACTACCAGTCTTAATGATTGGTAGGTAATAATAATAAATCTAATTTAGCTGTGAAACCTGCATTGCTTTTTGATCTAGTGACATGAACGAGAGGATGTTTCATGCTTCATTAAGAGCCCGTGACAGCAGTAACAGGGAAACGACATGCAGCGTTTCATGAAGAGGGCTGCCAAACATGGTCGGCTGTTGCTAGTTTTTCCTGAGCGTGGCCAACAGACTCTCGGCACGCCACAACAGGAACAAAGAGAGATTATTTCTCAGTCCGCCGTTAACGCCAGTCAGTCAGCATGTCTGCACAAGGCTTTTCCCAGGGGAAACCTGGGAAAAGAATATGGGGCGTTCTAGCGCACAACAAGCTCGTAGTACACAACATACGTCGCTCAGATACATAGAAACGTCTGGAATTGTAAAGTCAGATTTGTGTTTGTTGCTGTCCGGTGACAGGGTCGATGGTGTTGGTGTCCCATGGTTGCGGGTGGGCGTTGCATTGGGATGGGACAAAGTTTTAGTCTTTTCTTTTTTTTTTGGCCATGAGGGTTGACAACCAGCCAGTCCAGGTCAGCTGGAGCTCTGCTGCTGATTTGTCTGGCCGTGTTCACACTTCTTTCAACAGGGGGATATCTGAGGGAAACAGAGAGTGACATTTTAGACTAGGACAGCAGTCAGGACTGTGGTTCATGTCCAGCCAGCTGCATTGCATTTCCTATGAACCTAACCAAAAACAAAACTATGTCAGCATATCGTGAACAACCACTATCACTACAGACTCTAACTCAACTACAAGTAAGCTTAATGTCTGTGGGCCCATACCGTCTGAGAACTCCTCTGTGGAGGTCATGGAGATCAGACTGTGCTGGTCGCTGCTGTCAGAGTCTCTGCGGAGAGGCAGGGGCCCGGCACATGCGCCCCCGGGGTGCTCCCTGGCACACGCTCCCCCGGGGTGCTCTCTGGCCCACGACGAAGAGGTGGAGGGAGCCTGGTGTACCAGCACCATCTCTGCATGACGCCGCGAGGACGAGGAGGTGGAGGATGAGGTGGAGGACGAGGAGGTGGAGGGGAGGCAGAAGTCTGAGTCTCTGTGGGGGTTGTGGTGGTGGCGGGGCCTGCTGGAGCCCTCGCCCCCCGCCGCCCCCATGGGAAGGCCCTCGGAGAGCACGATGGGGACCCGGGTGTCCGTGGCTACCGTGGGCGGGGAGGGAAGGTCCGCAGGGGATGGCAGCGGAGCGCTGCGGGCCCCACTGCTGCCGTACACGGCCTCCTCGTAGGTGGGCAGGGACACCTGGACCCCCTCCACCATGATAGAGCCGGGCGGGCCAGACACCCCCTGCTCCCTCCTGGAGGAGCACAGTGGGACAGGTGAGACTTAAAGGCAGGCCCTGGCATTCTCCAGGACGCTTGCTAGCTTGCAGTTCAAATCAAAACATAAGCACATCTCCCTTCAGTGCCATACGGCTCCCTCAGAAGCTTTGCAAACACATTGCCAAGGCTGGGATCTGGTTGTGAGCGATGTTCACTACTTTGTTTATGTTCCCCTTTACAGAGCCAGGGCTGTCACAAGTATCAGAATGAATGGCAAGATAGTTGAATGCGAGGAGATATTTTGTGAATTTGACTAAAAGCGTATTATCTTACAATTGTTGACTAAACCTTTAAGGGCATGACATAAGACACAGCATATTGGTGGAGTGGATTATTAGCGAACTGGGACTTCAGGCCAACGCATGATCAAGTCTTTATGGTCTTATAATCACAGCATTGCAATTAGCTACAGAATGTTAGTCACTTTCACGGCATTAAATGCTTCAGTGTACTTTCACTTTAAATCTCTTTGGAAATGTTCACTTGCAGAACCAGTTACCATACCATATATATGCCTGAATAAAAGAACAGCTGGTTTATTAACTTTGCAGGCTATAAAAACAATATCATACAAACACACAATGTTAGTTTTAACTAGTATTGTGTATATTTGATTGAATTTGCCCTTGTGAAAGCAGTTTGTATGTGAATTTGAAATATATATGTATATACATATATGTATATACATATATGTATATACATGTATATATACATTTATACATGTATATATATACACACACATATACACACACACATATATAAACGCATGTATATACACACATGTATATACACGCATATATATACACACATGTATATACACACATATATAAACACATATATATACACACATATATAAACACATATATATACACACATGTATATACACACATATATGTATATACACACATATATAAACACACACATATATAAACACACACATATATAAACACACACATACACACCCCCCCCACACACACACACACACACCCCCACACACACACACACACCCCCCCCACACACACACACACACACCCCCCCCCCCACACACACACACACACACATATATATATATATATACAC
>JAODLL010048634.1:0-19714 GCA_026546735.1 Forbesichthys agassizii | reverse complement strand
CAAATCTCCATCAACTGCAAGATGCTGTCCTATCAATATGGGCCAACATTTCTAAAGAATGCTTTCAGCACCTTGTTAAATCAACCTTGTTGATGAAAATTACGCAAATCGAATGTACGCATGCGCAGTATGACGCATGCGTAGGACAATCTATCGGGTAGGATAGAATGTCAGGACACCTGCATGGAAAATTAAATAAAAACAAATTGGTTTCTTGAACTTGACAACTTGCATTTCATACAAATTAATCCAAGTTGTGAATATAGTCCAATGCTCAAGGTAAAGGGCTCCTGCCATGGCTTCCTCTTGCACAATCGTGACCAATCACAGTGTGACAGTGGCTTGACACTTCATCTGATTGATAAGTCCCACATATTGTTCACAAAAGAATGCAAACTCTGATTGGGGTTCTTTCAGACTTATCACATAAAGGCTAGATTTACTAAAGGTTTGAGTTAAAACGAGCTGACATGCTAACGATGTGCGGAGAGGATGACGTCTTTCAAAAGCGCAAAGATGGCATGTATTGTTAATTTGCTATGTGTGCCATAATGAATATGCAATTAGGGGCGGTTCAATGTTAACATGAAAAACAATGGGAGGAAACATGCAAATACATGAATTTACTACACGCAATGTGATCTATCCAGACTAAAAGCTATTTCAGGCGACAGCATCTATATTTAATACGTTTGAAAGGAAGGTGCAAACTGCCAAGTAGACTTTGATGGGTGGGGGACGTAGGTGTGTTTTGTTATTGGGGAAGTTAAATTGTTTTGAGTTATCTAGCCTACCTTAAACAATAATAAGAAAAAAATAACATTATGCACATTCATATATGGGGTCTTACAGACCCAAAACACGAGGGTTAAGTCTTGCCCTCTTTTAATTTATTCTGGCATCCTTTTAAGTTTTACCTACGGCATTTAATTTCTCCTTTATGGTGTTTTTTCTTGTTACCTTCAAGTCTTTGCTGTGGCTCACCTATATGTCTCTTCCACCTCTAACTCCATCGTATTGAGTTTGCACTTAAAATTATTATTTGATCACCTGTAATACGTACTAAAATTACATGTGCAGTATTATACAATGCCCACATTCACCGCATAACATTTTGAGGGGCACTGTTTCACTCATTGTACAATACTATGAGGAACGGGTAAGTTATTGTTAATGTTATTATAAATTACATCTACAGTATAGTCTGGCCTGTAGGATAAGGTTGATAAGGATGATACTGGTACACCCTTCATAGTTGTAAACACTTGATGATGATGATGATGTTCAGTGTCTAGATCCTGATATATTGCTGACATTTAGTGGCATTACTCTAGAACCAAACGTGTAATCTCTCTTTAAATAGTCAGGCTTTAAAATGTGCTAAATAAATACCATTATGTCAATGGTATTTATTTAGCACATTTTAAAGCCTGACTATTTAAATTGCCACTACATCACTTTTAATATAATAATTAAAATTGGTTCCACATTGTTTGTATGTCACTAAATATCATATAAATGACAGAATGACCATTGTTTCATTGTTTATTTTGAAGAGTATAGATGATCAGGATTTAGTATCACAAACCCTTGTACGTCAATTCTGATATATAAGAATATATTGAAACTATAATGGAATGAAATGCATTGCAGTGCGGTTATCTAGCACGTACTCCCAGTACAGAAAGGATAATTCTTCTTCCCATGCTATATCGATGTCTTGTAGCTTTTATGGAATAATCTTTAAACATGTATACCCTTTACTCACCAAGTATTATTACCTTCTTTCAAAATCAATGTCAATGTCTCAAGGGCAGAAAATGATGAAGGAGCTTTAAATAAATGAAATAAATAAATCATGGCTAGTAACAATATGTGTTTCTCCCATCATGTTGAGTACCAGTGTTTCATAGTCTGGTGTGTTCTTATTACTCTAGATGTCTATGTGAATAGCTGTCTGGCTACAGGCATGTAACAGGAGCTAAGTCCACTGAGCATGTCAGCAAGCTCAGCTCCTGCATTCCTGTATTAGAGCAAATCACCAACACTGGCCTCTAAAGTCCCTCACCCACAAATTGTCTGGAGCCTCCTAATAAGATTTTTGAACAAAAGACAAGAGAAATACAGTAGAATTGTAGAACAAACGCCCTTTTTTCCCTCCTTCTGCTTGCTAATTGACGACCTACAAAGTTAGGGGGACAGCTGCTGTACAACCCCTTTTCTTAACATATCTGGCTGCCGGTGACACTGTGGATTAGTGTCACGTGTGATATACAGTATGTCTGCAAGACTTGCTTTAAAAGTGTCATCGAGTACCTTTCATAATGCGTAATAAACGGAGGTGACCTTGCATGCTATTATAACTATGTATTTATGACTCGTATTTTAACAATTTTTACTCTGCCATTTTAGAAACAAGTAGATTATATTTCTTTCTACAGTAAAAGTGTTTTACCCTTGGAAAATGTGGAAAGCTGTCAATCCACTGAAAAAGAAAAATGCTAATACATTTTACGCTTCAATCAAAATGTGCGCTAGTTTGTGTTCAGTGTGATGGACATAAAACACGTCTTTGCTCTTTATCTCAAATGGACTGGTTGTCATTGATCTCCACTTGCTCTCTGTTATAGTTTAACTTTGTTGGCAAACTCCTCGGGCCACGTGGGAACTCGTTAAAGAGGCTACAGGAGGACACGCTTACAAAGATGTCAATTCTCGGGAAGGGGTCCATGAGAGACAAAGAAAAGGTAAGACTGTATTTTCCACTGTTCACTTTTTCTCTCTTTCTCTTCCAACCACTCTTCCTCAATCCATTCAAACATAACATAGAGTAGGCCATGGTGCTGAAAGAACAGGTTAGCTGATGACATTCAAGGTCAGTAGGTAGCCTACTGACAATTACTAAAAAAATACTGGATTTTATTAGATAAAGATTAAACGACAAATGTGTATGATATTAATGCACAAACACCAGGTATCACTTTCAAATTCCTTATATTCTTGCATTAGTCCTTCAGTATTAGAGCATCACCCAGTTCCAGTAGCGTCTGTTAAATTCCTGCCGACATGCTGCTGGGATATTAGCGAATAACATCACTTGGACTTTGACTTACCTGTTGCTGCGTTTGTCACGGCTGATTCATGGCGGCAGTGATTCCTGCTATCATATAGCACGTTCCTTTTCATTAAGCCGATCAATAGCCTTTCATGGCAGACTCATTGTGAGTACCTAAAAAAAGATATGTTACAGAGATGTGCTGACCTAGGTAGCCGTTAACTGTCTACGACCGCGCCTGAGAATTTATGCTTGAATAACATCATTCAAGGCCTCATCATTAGGGGGGGAATGTATTGTTCATAAAACTTTGGATTTTAGGCAGCAAATGTCTGCAATAGCCTACTGCATTACTTGCAGTCTATATTTATTTTAATTTCAATGATTGCAGTTTCCCTGAAAAAAAAAAAAACAGTAAAGAACAACAAAACGAAACTAAAAAACACGACTGGCTTTATTAAAAGTGAGGTAAGCAATACGAAGTTAATACACTTTTTATCATATTCAGCGAATGTCTTGAGTGTGTGCTGAAAAAGAAAGTAGATATTTCAATCAGAACACAAACACACCACACAACACTATCCCAGGTTTAATTGGCTATGAAACATTAATAATATTGGTTAGACCTGACATTGAATAGTCAAATACCTGATCATATTAAAACATTTGAAATATTTCTGCCCACCACCAGACCCGTGTAGCGGGGCCAGCCAACATGAGCAGATGTCCCTGACTGAATCCCTGACTGACTGCCTGACTGACTGACCGACCTTGTTAAAAAGCACATATGTGCGCCATTCTACACAGTAGGTGGCGGTAACGCGCCAATAGCGTGAAACTCCAGAGAAGAAGACAGTAACATTTCAGCTAGCTGATCGGTTGAGTAGCTACAATACAGGAGGCTGCATTTTCAGGTTTCTGGATTTACAGGCGCAAATCCACAGACTAAAACTGCATTTCTAAGACCCAGTGTGTTACTGTTCTGTGTATAAAAAAAGATGGACTACAAACTATGTGAGTAATATTAATTGATTGATTGACGGTTATCCTTTCACTCGTAAACAAGCCGGAGGTAATTCAGATTTACTGTTCGCGTTTAAATAAGGGCCAACTAGCGAGGACGAGCTAGTGCAGATGCGCCTTGCTCAAAGTCCACTCCGCTCACCCTGAAATGTGATGTGCTGGATTGTTAAGCGATCACGACCATTCCTTATTTATGTTTGCTTGTAATATTCACGGGTAGCGAGTGTTCTTTTTTGGCAATTTTTTTACTAATAAAATAGAGTACAGTTTAAATATACATGTTTTTCCCTTCCCTTTCCTAATCAACAGCAAGAACAACCTGTGTGGGTTGTTTTGTTTAACGCCCAAGACATAACACAGTCCATTTTATGAAGGGTAGCTGCCTGTCATTTGTACGCTTTGTTTTCCCCAAAAAAAGGACAGTGGATGCTAAAACGACTACAACTTGACAGATCAGGGTGCTCGGTCCGGCTGAACTAGGCTTGCCTAGTTTTTCTTTTTCCATCAGAAAACTACTGTATTATTTTAACACTGCACATTTTTTGCACATATGGCATTTTATGCTAGGTCAGGAATCCGGACGAGTGCAGAACAGAGTCTCTTTGTGTGTTGTGCGCGTGTATCCTGAGCCGAGAGAGAGAGAGAGAGAGGTCATCTCACACCCACTCTTTCCAAATACCTGAAAAACAATGCGGCCTTGTTTATACTTATATCAACTGTTGTATTGAGGAATGCGCCTATTTTCAGTTATAAAATGTAATTTGTCGTTGGCATTCCTGTAGCTGTAGATAGAGAAATCTAAATGTATTCTTTCAATTAGGGAGAAAATATTGTATTTGTCGGACAATGAAATCGTGCAATGTTTTAAGACAATACACCTTGTGGAGACATATCATAGACACTGCAGAGCACAGATAATTACTTAAATATTTGCTTCTGGTAGACCTTGATCCTCTGTTGTCAGGAAAGATAGAATAATACAGTTAACAGAGCTGTCTGAATCCTCTGTCTGTGTCTAAAGTCCAAATATGTACCTTGTTGGTACGATGCTGTCAAAGCAAATTATGCACTTTAAGGTTTTTTATCTGTTTAGTGTCATTATGAATACATAAGATGGAAGTTGTACTTCCCTTTTAATTATCCTTTTAGATAAATCACATTTTCTGATGGCTTGCATTGGTTTGAAGATGTTTTGAGAAGGATACTGTAATATACCTCACAAAGTAGAACATAAATGTTGGTATCTGATGCAAACGGGAGCTGGGAGATGTTTTGTCACTGGTAGTGGACCATTTCCAACTGAAAATGACACAAATTGCAAAGATCACCTATATTGTGATGAGGAACACTTTGAAGAATGCAGGCGAAAATATGCTTTACAGATTCACTCTTGTATAGGTCATTACCTACAGTACTAGCTGTACGCTGATAAGGTTAAGGGATTGATTTTTATGTTGTGCAGCTCCACCCACACCAAGGTGAGGGAGAAACTACCCTAATTATACCTACATTTTCCATATTGAGTTGGAATATGCATACATATTATACCAGAAAAAGCATTGGGTTAGTGATTAGCCAGATGACAGAATACGTTCAGGTGTTCCACTCACTAAGCATGTGATGTGTTGATGGTATATTTTACTTTCCATTCCTTTAATGGCTTTAAAGTTCTGCCTATGAAAATCAAAACAACATGATTTTGGATACATTTTTCCCACAATATGTTTTAACAGTTGGAAGTAAAAAAGAAGTATAATATAATAATAAATATAATAAATAATAATAATACATAGTTATAACATATACACACACCACACACTAACACAACAAAATTGGCCATATGAAACATTTCACACTGCCTTTTACAAAGCGATTTATAGCATAACAAAAACAGGGTTTTATTTAAGGGAATACTTGAAAGATTGTGACACTAGACTGGATGATCCATCTATGGATTCAGGGAGATATACTGTATCAGTAGCACCGGGTACGGTTTTCTGTGTTTATTTATTTATGTATTTGTTTGTTTTATGGCTACTGTATAGGAATACTTTAGAGAGAGAGAGAGAGATAGGGGGGGGGGGAGAGAGAGAGAGAGAGAGAGAGAGAGAGATGGGGACAAGCTCACACACGGTCTCCTCTCTTCAGCACCCTGCTTACAAACACTGTCTGATGCCGGCGGTGCCAACAGTAGTACTGCCATGCACAAAGGAACCTTCTCCTCGTAAAGCGCAGATTTATGGGGGGAATTACCATATCATTAACATACCACAGGCACTCTTAAAAGAAGGTTATTTATAATTAGGTGACATCAGAGACACTGAGTTGACTGGTGCGGGAGAGGCAGTACGGCAAGTAACTCACCGCCGCTGGAATGCCCTGGAGAAGCACCAGCTTTCTGTTGGAAAGGCGAGAAACTGGGGCGCTAAACCTGTTGTTGCCTTGGTATAATGTGGCGGCAGACATTTGGGGTTTTGACTGTCCTATTTCCCGCCATCAGTGGTATCATACTGGCCTGCTTCTGTTTGTGCGTGAGTGGCCTGTGTAGACAGCCCAACTGTCTGCGAGGTTCACATTGGGGTGCAGGCTGTAAACAAAAGGGGGATGGCGTCAAATTATATCTGCAGGATTCACAGGAGCTGAAGCGCCAGCGCTTTTCTTCATTGCACCGCATTTGGGCTTACTTACTGTTTTTCAGGTCTTATTTTAGCTGAGGTGAGCAAAGAGTTGCTATTGTGTGTCTCTGCTGCTGAAAGGGACAAACAAAACTAACCAGCCTTACTGTTTTTATGAAGTAAAATCAAAAAATGATGTAATGTGATAATGAAAGGAGTTTCAATTCATGGTGAAAAACACAGAAGTGTGCTATCCTGTTCCTTTACATCTAGTTGATAAAATATTCAGAACGGTCTGTGATAACCAATTTCAAACATCAAATTCATTAAATCTGCATTTTGATCACGTATGCGATGCATCAGCTATAGATACGAATGCTGCTGACTGAATTTGTCTCAACGTATTGTTACATGGCTTCATGCGTATTTGTTATGGGGACAGACAGCTGAGAGTAGACCAACGCGATTATTTAAATGTAACATTGGCAGCAGCACATTGTCATTTGTCTGGAAATTCAAAGAGATTTTGTGTGTGTGCGTGTGCTTGTGTGTGCGTGTGTGTGCGTGCGTGTGCGCGTGTGTGTGCGTGTGTGTGCGTGCGCATACTAGTCGTAGTTAAAAGTCCCTGAAGTAAATCTTCTCAGGCAGCAGTACAAGATCTACAAGACGGTTTCCTGGCATGAACGCTGAGGCTCATTGTGTTGGTACCAACAGGAGGAAGAGCTGCGGCAGAGCGGAGAGTCCAAATACAACCACCTGAACGAAGACCTCCACGTCCTCATCGAGGTGTTCGCGCCGCCCGCTGAGGCCTATGCCAGGATGGGTCACGCACTGGAGGAGATCAAGAAGTTTCTCATACCGGTACGCATTCCAGGGGTGACTGCGTCTTTTTACCAAACTGCCCATCCTGTCGGCGTCTGCTACTGAAAGCAGGAATTCTAAGTGAACTTTTATCAAGCGGGAACCTCCAGTGCTGAGATGTGAATCCATGAATCCAACGTTGATACATGCACTTCCTCTATTGGCCACTTGAGACTGCCTGCAAAAGGTAGTCAATCCCCAGAGACCCTTATGTTACAATGTCCACATGTACAGTAAACATATGCATCTTCACAGCCTGGTTCACAAAATGGTTTTGGTCTCTATAGCGTCATTTGTTCAACTGTAAATTTGTATATCATCCATCATTATGGATAGCAGAAAGTAACAGGCCAACTAGTTGTTGAGAAAACTTCTGGGTGACGTCATGGAGGGTTTGACCATATATGTGTACGGTCTATGGCTTAAAATCAAATAAAAATTACTAATAATTTCAAAAAAGAATACAGTCTATGGCTTTTACAGGCTAGGTGATACAGAGATCAGCTTTAAGAGGTGGAGAAAGGATTTTCTTTTCCTTTCGCAATGCGCCATGCTGTGTTCTCCGCCGTCTGAGTTGTCGGCATGCTGGCGCTTTCAATGCACAATTCTAAATGTGGAACGTCATGGCTACACGGAACAACTCGGGCAGGAATCACTCGGCATGGGCCTGAACGTAATTGAAGCTGGCATTCGGGAGGTTATTTACTCCCGCTGCCTTTATGATGCCTGATCTCCGCCACAGGTATGACTATACATGTACAGTCATTAATTATAACTGGATCTCCTAGCCGTCAAAATATATGCCCTGACACAGAGTGGACGCATGGTGATTTTATTAATCTCACTTTGATTAAAGAGCTATTTCCATATTAATTGCGGTCCATAATGCAGCGGTGGAAACAACAGTGTGTGAGATGATAAAAGCCAAATGGGGTTCCAGGATTTATCAGCGAGGAATCGTAAATGCTGGGCTGCCCCGGGGGCAGACGTCACAGCAGTACTGTAAAGTACATTAATTAGATATTCCCGGGGATGACACCCTGGAGATAAAGCACGCGTAATTTAATAGCGCGTAATTGAAAGCGTGTACGTGTGTGTGTGTGCGTTTGTGTGAGTAAACGTATGCACATGTGCATTTCCCCGTGTGTGTGTTTACACGGTGTGCGTGCGTGTGTGTGTGTGTGCAGGACTACAACGATGAGATCAGACAGGCCCAGCTGCAGGAGCTGACCTATCTGAACGGAGGGTCCGAGGATGCCAAGGTGCCCTCGGTGAGGGGCAAGACTGTCACGCGTGGCAGAGGGACGCCTGTCCCGGGTCCCCCCAGGTACCTCACCGCAACCGGGTGTATGAGTGTGTGTGTGTGTGTGTGTGTGTGTGTGTGTGTGTGTGTTTTGTGTGTATTTGTGTGTGTGCATGTGTGTTCTATATGCATGTGTGTGTGTCTTTTTTTGTGTGTGCGCGTGTCTGTTTTGTGTGTGTGTGTGTGTGTTTTTATGTATGTTTTGGTAACTCACCCCAACCGTGTGTGTGGTTGTGTTTTATATGTGTGTGCAGGGGTGCAGTAGGGGGGGGGAACACCCCCCCCCCCCCCCAGTTTCGTAAAGAACAATATTGTGTCCCCTACTTTTGAGATAAAAAAAAGAAAATTATGTTTTATTTTTACGTCCGATGTAGCCTAACTCGAGTTACATTTGTTTATTTGCCTACTTTGATGACCATAATTAGACTACCAGCATTGGCAAGTCCACAATTCAATGCCCCACCCTCCTTGGTTGTTGCTATAGGCATGCCGGAAAAGTAAGCTATTTGCACCTGGCATGTAGGCTAATGGTGTATGATGTATTCCAAACGAATAGCATATTTCTCAAATAATAGTTCTGAAATATCAGAGAGAAGCAGACAGAACTTAAAAATGATTTTAAGAGCTACAGGATGTTATAATTCCACCAGTCTCAATGCATGATCTTGACCATTCACGTGAATGACAAACATGTAGGCTAGACTACAGGAACAGCAATATCCTTACATAACAGGGTAAGTCAGCCTACATTGTTGTATTTTGAGATAATGTTTAGTTATGACTTCCTATAATTTTCATTATCTTGGTCTGCTTTAGACATTTGTTTAGCGTACCAGGATATGTCTCACATCGATCTGGATTTCGGCAGTTCCCCTAAAAGCTTGACAATTCCTCTGCGCATAACATAGGTTTTTTCATTGACCGTTCTTGGAAGGGAAATATTTCAGAGCGGTTCTTTTTTTAATAGGGAGCTCATGTAGGCATGTTGACCAGTGTAGAGCCTAGTCTATGTCATAACCATGTGTAACGATGTCAAGACAATTGCGCTGCAAACATTATTTTCATTAATCTTACTTACAAATACTTCAACACGTGATGGTGCAATCTATTATAACTTTCTGGTGGCGACCTTGTAATGTGTTTCTGCGTCGTGCGGGGGAGTGGGGTCCAAGTCCCGGGTGGAACAGATTTCACTCCGGCATTATATTTAGTTAAAAAGCATAATTGTACAGTCTTAAAATTTTAGACAGTTTTCATCACACATTCGTGCTAGATGTGTCTTTAATTTTCCCTGTATGTGTGTGTGTGTTGGTCTTTTGTTTTGTGTGCATGTGTTTGTTTTGTGCGTGTGTATGTGTGTGTGTGTGTTTGTTTGTGTATTTGGTCTGCCAAAACCAATTGGCATGGTTATGTGTGAAGATAAATAGATTCAATCTTCTTCTGTTGAATTTCCAATTAGAACATTCCAGACTTTGAATTTGTGTTCCAAATCATGATGCCTAAAATGAAGTTAGTATGATTTGCATTGAATTGCACCAGTACCATATGAAAACAATTTTAGCAGTTTAAAGTTGATTGTGTGCAGTTAAATATCTGGTGTCCATGAAACAGTAGCACGGTGCAGCTCTATTTGCATAAACACATTTAAATTCAAATGATGTGCATTGTATGCCAGCTTCTCCGCTGTCCCATTGCACTAATGTTAATTCCAACTCCTCCGAGATTTCCTAAAAACACAAACAATAATACTCCGGGCCATTACAACGCTCCGGCAATGGGTTGGCACCAACGCTGCACTTTAACACAAACCAAATGTAAGCCATAGCATTGTTTGGTCCCCACATTGCTGAAAACAGACACAGCCAGCGGATTTAGCGATTAGCAAGGTCACGGAGGTGGAGTGTTTGTATTGCAGTGAGTTGGAATATAATTACCTCTGTTGTAATTACAATTTGCCACACGTTAGCTGAGGGTGATAAGGCAGTCCCTTGAGCCTCAGCATAGAGTCCAGTAATGTGTACTCTCATATAAGCTTACTTTTATTATATGCCAGTATCTGGAGGTGGAGGTCACCTGTTCCACTTGGCTTTGACTTTGTTCAGTGCAAACTACACAACAGGGCTTTTAGAGGTTCGTTTAGTTTGGGTTAACATTCACTGATGTTGTATCTATAAATTAGAGGCGATTCTTGCACCTGCCAGGCATTCTGGCATGGGTCCGTATTAACCAAGCTTTGGGTGTTTAGTCACCGTTTCATTTATTCATGATACTGGTCATTAGATCAGCTCACCAATGTGACCTTTTTGTTTGTAGGATCACAAAAACCTACTTACTGCAGTAGCCAATCAGAGAACCTGCATGAAATACAGTTAAATAATGCCACATATAATCACCTGATATTAACCACTTTTTTACAAATCAAGTCCACCAATAACATTTCTAACTGAATTATCTGAAGTGTTGCATTTCCCTGATTCATTTAGGAAATGAATCCCTGTCTAAAACAAGCCAGTTAGATGTGGCCCCAGGTTTGACTTCTGTGTTGGAACATCTAGCTAATCAAGTTAGGGCTCTGTAAATAAAAACATATACCATTGGGAAAAAAAGCACCAAGTGAAAACCAAATGTTCAAATCAAAGGGAGAAAGAATGACAATTAAAAATTGGAATGATAAGGGAATTTTAGTCTTGCACAATATTTGTGCAAGAATACAGCGAACCGTAGAAAATCTCTACTCTGCACCATTGGGATGGGCTGACTTGTACTATCTACTACCAGCAATCAGAACTGTACTTGTGTAACAATAAATGTACTGTACACAAACTCTCCTAATCGTTGTCTCCAGCGCAGCGCCGGAAAGCATCACTAGATAACTGCCCAGATAATATCTCGTGTTACTAGTGTGAAACCAGAAACCAGTTTGTGTTCGCAAATATCAACAATCCAAGATCAGAATGAAAATATTCGGGAATTCAGTTACGTCTATTTCAAGTGTGATCCATTCAACGTTAGCCTGGCAGAAGCCTCGCAATAAAACAAACAACTCTGTGATATTGAAGAGTGTCTAATGCATCCTTCATGAAGTGCAAAATACATCTGTCAACCTCCTCAGACGTAGAAGCTGCATGTGTTTGTGTGCATGGCGCTCTTTCATCTAAAAACAAGGTTTGTGTTGTTTACCCCAGAAGTCGAGGAGGGGTTCCTCCGCTGCACGCGGCCGTGCCTCGTGGAGCTGCTCCCAGGAGAGCCGCACCCAGGGGAGCCCCGCCCAGCCGCACGCCGTCCTCCAGGGGCAGGGGCGTGCCGGCTCAGAGAGCTCGGGGTGCACCACCGCCGGCTGGGTACCGAGCGGCGCCTCCTCCCGTGGTCCAGGAAACCTATGGGGAATACGTGAGTGTCACGGTGCACGCTGCCACATCAAGACAAAGCACGCGGGGCAAACACTCATGCTAGCCCTTTAAACAGGCCGCGTTTGCAGTGCCATGCATTTGTTGTCGTAGCTGTGTTTGCATACCTGAGCAGTCTTATGGGAAGCTGGGTGAAATCAACAGCTGCCGCATATGAATACATTAGGCTTCAAGTCAAAGAACCTCATGCGTTTGCCAACAGTCTCCTGCCGTACTGTCAATGCAAATGCCCCTCCCCCTCACCCTCCCCCTGACCCCACCCCCGCGACGCCGGGCGTCGACGTAGCGTATTTAGCGGATCAAGGGTGAGAGGGAGGTGGCCTGTGTTTGGAAAATTGCCCCCGCAGCCCCGTACCTAACCACATCTGACAGGTTTATTCAGAGGTCGCAATTCAGATGCTTGGAGGTCATAGAGAATGACTCCTGCACCAGCTGTTCCCCATCATTGTCTCAGTTGTAAAGCGCTCTCCCGCGACACCTGCACCTGTGTGTGTGTGTGTGTGTGTGTGTGTGTGTGTGCGGGGGAGGGGGACCCCTAACATCTGGCGGATGATAAATCTAACCACATCGCTGCAGATTAGAGGCTGAATGAGTTGTTCTCTATGGTGTGAACACACCGCAGCCCCGCTTCTGGTGTTCCTCGCAAGGCATTAACAAATGGGCTCTTGTGTTCATCAAAGAATGACATGGAGATGTTTTGTGTTCCTGCTTGCTTGCCACCATGTGTTCATGATAAAGCGTTCCTTGTTCCCTGCCTGCCTGCCTGCCTGCTTGTCTGGGTGTATGCAGCTTTTGCCATAGGCCACAACACAAGTTTGCTTTAGGCAAATTGCTTTTTTGTTGTGTCTGCGCCGAACCTATTTTACCGTTTGTTGATTTTGTTATGATGAGACATGGATCTCTCTCTGGACGGTTTGGTTTATTTAATCTGCTTCTATGAAAGCTTTTATTTGCATCATAATTATCAGTATTAAATTACTCTGAATCCGATTGTTACCAAACAAAATCACTGCAATGGCATTATTTGATGATTCACTCTTGGCAGTCCCAATAAGACGTGATTGAGTGCAGTGATTGCAGCCAAATCTCATTTAATGTAATTCATTAGCCACATTGGGATCTCATTCTTACCTGCTGCTAATCCCACTGGAAAGGAATTAGTCTTAATATAATTATCAAATGAGGTTACATGGTATTTTCTACATTCCCTCTATATGAAACAAGAACACTATCCAGGTTGTTTTTTACTCATAATTTGAGCATTGCAAAAAGTGATAATAATTTTAATGTGGCATAGATGTTTTGAAAGCTACTCGTTTACACTACATGTTTAGAGCTGATACAAATCAATGCAAATCAGTTATGAGCTCAACCATTACATAACCGAACGTAATGGTCCTTTGACCGACGTAGGTTTTCAGGTGCAGCATCCCCTCAATAAAACAGAACAGAACACACAAAAGAGATGTTTAAGGCTAACGTCAAAGTCAAGGACATCTACAATGCAAAGAAATTTGACCTGGTATTAAAAGACAGACATCATTTGGTCATTGGGACATTGTGTGTGTATAAAATATAGATACATGTTTCGTTCTGCAGGAGAGCAATGCTGTATGTAACATTTGACTTTATAAACATCAAACTAAGCTCAGCTACATCAAGGCCAAGCATGTTTTCCTTCTATAAATGGTAAAGTATCAATGTAGCTTTGAAAAAAAGAAAAACGTAATTTGTTCACTTGACAGGTTCTTTTTGCCATTTTACATTTTATTAGCACATGGAAAGTAATCTTATGAGCAGTTCATCGCCATACTCTTGGTGCAGATCTGGGCAAGGTTTATAATGGTGTCCAAATCATTTGGAAATATTACAGAGCCCTCCAAACAAATTGTCTGCTTCAATCCCCATTTTCTCTCTGTCAGGCCTGTCCCTATCTGTTACAGCCGTATTGTAGAGCACAGTGGAGCTCCTGTGATACTCCTGTTCTAACATGCAGTGCCAGGCCCTTAGTTGGTCTTCAGTAGCCTCACAGGGCAGCTCTTATCTTTTAACAACATGCCTCTCAGCTATCCAATGGCATACAAATGAAAGACAATTTCTCTCTCTCTCTCTCGCTCTCTCTCTCTTTCTTTGTCTCTCTCCATGTGTTTCAATCTCTCTCCCCATAACTGTCAAATTAATCCTGTGTTGGCTTGGAAATGTAACAGTAAACTGTCATTGTGCTATTGTGATCGCTAACATGTAATTTAACAGAATGAATTAATTAATCAAATGTTACAATAGTGTCACTTGGATGTGTCACAATGTGTTCACTTTTCGTGATTGAAAAGTGAACATATTGTGAATGTGGTTTTAGATTTGCTTGGTTTTGAAAACAGACGTTTTCTTCCTTGTAACTGAATTATAAAGTGTGGCTGGTCTAATAAATGGCAATAACATGCCATTGTTAAACTTTAATGTGGCCCTTAACACCGCAAAGTGCAATCCAATGTGAGTGGACAGCGCCTAGATAGAGTCGCTGGTGACACAGGGGAGTTAGAGCTAATGGAAAAGACTTGCACTGAAAACTAATCAGGACTCCTACACTATGAATATACAGAAACTCCATCTTTATAATACAGCAATTACTATGAACTCAAGTAATTGAAACATTAGAGAGAAATGTACAGCGGCTGCTAAAGATATTCTGGTTCTAATTTTTTTACTTAATTTCATAAAAGATCATGAAAGTAAGGTGTTTAGATAACTAGTGTCATAGTCTTGTACTACAACAATGTGCACTGCAGTAATAAATACCAAGTGTACAGTATGAATAAGAGTGCTCGTGGGCATAGCACATCACATAATAAGACTCTTTAAGTATATGAGACTTTCCTCTTGGAGGTTAGCCTTGTACTGGTGCCTCTCATTATACTGTGTAATGGTTTCATTGTTCCCCAGAATCTCTGTTTTAGTCCAACCTTAGATTATAGCATATAGGCATAGGTTTCAGGGATGATGCAGTGGATGTGTCAGCCTCAATGTTTAGAACAAGTGTATTTGCCAACCTCTCCCCCCAATAAAAACATTAAAGACACACTGGGGCCGCCCGATGATATCGGAGTAGTAGCCCATATGCGTATTAAACCGCTTGATAGTGTAGCAGCAACCTAGAGTAGGTTTAATGGTTAATGTTTTCCTTTAAATAAATATTTCCACCCTACACTGATTCCGAAAAGACAAATTCTTCCATAAGAACTCATCAGAGGAAGAACCCCCAGACCCACGCTTTATGTCTCCCCCAATGTTTAAATGAAATCTACGACCATGGAATATAGATTAATACTTATAATAATCTTAATTGTATTTTATACGTGTACTTTACCTTTTTACCTTATCCAATACTGTACTTTATGTTGATGCTTGTGTAGTGTCAGATATAATATACTGCATGTACAGTATATAATAATATATAAATAAATTACTTATTTTAGTTGTCATGGTACACCCCATCAAATAGATGTGAAAAGAGGGGTGATCCTTAGAGCTTCTATATAAAATACTGTATAAACAAGCATCCTATTTAAATTTCAAATCCTATTCTTTAACAATGTCTGCGTGTTCTCCATTACTTTGAAGTGTGTTGTTTTTTTCAATTTAAGTGATTGCTTTCATTCACTTCAAACACTTTGTGTAAATAGTGTCATTAGCATTGTTTATTTTTGTATTTTCTTAGTTTTTTCTTTGAGACATAGCGCTATGATGAAATATCCAGATTAACAGGCATTCACATCAAAACAAGTGTATTTTGTAATTGATCAAAAACATACATTTTGTAAATATATAGTATATGAAAAATAGACAAAGAATAAATTAACTTTTTCATTGTTTAGTATGGTAATATGTGGGAGACAATTAGTTTATAAATATAAAAGCAGTCTGTCCAATCAGCCTTCAGATCCAGACATGCTAGTCATAAATATACATGAAACGAATCTGGAGAAAACATTGGTGAGTTTATATATGGTTGACTTTGACATAATGTACATCAAAACTACAAACAGAACTACATTCCCAAGATTCATATAGCCTGTCAACTCTGTAATGTATTATGTTTAGGGTTTTCTGCCATATCCCGTTTCCTAAAATTTCCCTTCCTGTCTTTTACAAATGTCATTGTTTTGTTTATTATTCCTGGCATACTTATAACTGACATCCAAAGTTGTTGTGTAACAGCTATTCAAAAGCAGTTATTATTATTATTATTATTATTATTATTATTATTATTATTATTATCTCCTCCACATATACAAGTGAAATGTATGGTATTCTAATACTTACGTAAAATAATAAAAAAACATATAATATTTTGTTGTATTTATTTTTCTAATATTTTCAGTTGGTATTGAAAAACCGGATGCTTTATACATTTGTAACCCATGGACATTTGTTTTTAGAAAATTGGAAATTCCAAGCCACTTTGATTTGTATTGTACCCATATTTCCCACAAATAGATGGCACTAAACTAATAAACAGAAACAGCAAAACGGTTTGACTGCTCCAGGCAGTATACTGTATAAAAACCCTTTAGACAGACAAGATCCAGAGAAAATATCTCACCCAAGTTGCTTTGATGATATTCATATACAGTACTGCTTTCATACATGTTTACATTTTTTTCTGGAGGATTAAAGATAGCAGGCCAAATCCAGATGCTGTCATTTGGCAAATGCATGTTTCTAATCAGGCATTAGGGTCTTCATTTTAATATGGACGTGATGAGTATTTCTTTCTGCTTGTGAATCGTACAGACGTTGGTTTTAACCATGCAAATCAGGGGCAGATGGAATTAGCAAAGAAGTGTGTGGAGGATGAGGGCTGTGTCGCTAGGGGTCGATGTCTTTTGTGGAACATAAGTCCCATTTATCCCAAATTTGGACGGGTGCGGCAGTATTTCCCTTTGATGTTCCTCTTGGCAGGGCTTTGGTAGGGTGAAGAGGGGGAATGGGGCCGATTGCTGGAACGCCAGCAGATGTTCTCTGATGAAACAGAGCCAGGGTGTCAGCCGTCTGACGTCTGTCACTCACTCGCTTGACACAGAGACAAGAGCAGAACAGGGGGTTTCCACTCCAGCAGAGATCTCCATAGCTCGCTGCTGGGGTAACAACAGCAAAACACATGTGGCTAGATCAGTGGGATGGGACCCCCCATTGTGTGCAGTGATGATTACAGGCGGTGGGAAAGACAGTATGTACAGTTTACTGTACATACATGTAATTTATAAGAATATTAATGGCTAAATCACTAAGCTAGCTGCTCCAGCATGCTTGCTGTATTAACTGTACTGTAGTCTATATTGTTCAATATATTGTTTCCCCCTGTCTGTAGGAATATGATGACGACTATGGCACTGCATACGACGACCAGGGCTATGAATCCTATGACAACACCTACACTAATCAAGGACAAAAGTAAGTACAACACTTATGTTGAGTTTAAAATTAGTCCTCAAGCCTGCCTTGCTGTTAGCTATACTTAACAACTAAAATTGGTACTTATTTTAAATTGGAAATTAAAACTTGAGAAGAAGCAGAAGAAAGTGGCTGATATTAATACAAATTAGTTTCTCACCATGGCACCGGAGAAATGGAATAAGTTGAAGCCACTTATAAAGTCAAATTAAATTGAAACATATGAACGGCTCTGGTAATAAATTGTAATTAATAAATGTAAGATAACAATATAGGCTTTATACATCGGTCCAGGTAAGTTGGCCAAGCATCAAATGTATCCATTCATTGCAGTTAATTAAATTCCATTCATTCCTGTGGTAATTTAAACACCTTTTTTAAACATCTTGTCAATAAGACACCTTTGTCAAAGCTTCTCATGTGCCACCCTAGGTGGCTCCATTTAACACAGGGGCCTGCACAGCTAAATAGGGAATATTGATTTCTTTTTTCTTCAAACATCCAGGGAGCCATCACCCTCTCCGTGCCACATAAGGTCAAAGGCTTCACTTTAGGTTGCTGATGTGACATGATTCTATTTTGTAAGACTGCACACTGACTCTGCATGCAACATGTCATATTTTTATGTTTGCCTGCCTGATCAATTCAATGACTCTTGGTGCACTTTGAATGTCAGAAAATGCATTGTATTAAACGCAGCTGTAAACATTGAGAAAAAAAAAGAAGATGAATAAATAGCAAACGTTTTATTCTGTCACTCACTTTATTTTGAGCAGCGTATTGATGCTCTAGCTGGCTGCGCCTGTGTCGAGATTGAATGCCACCCAGTTCTTAGCTATCATTTATGCTATGTCTTCTGCTATCTCATCATCTCTCTCTCTCTCTCTCTCTCTCTCTCTCTCTCTCTCTCACACACACACTCTCTCTCAATGTAACAGCCTAAAAGCCTGTTATTAGACGTAGAGATGCTTGTGGGGGGAGGGGTTGTTGGACAGGCTGGCCTGGCTATCTGCAGCTATTTGTTTTAAAAGCAGTCTTGTGAATAATCGCCAGGGCTTAGGGCAGAAGAAAAATGAAGTCCGTCACAAAAGTGCTGGAGGCGTGGCAGACTCAAAGAGATTTTCATATCTTTTATCTGTCGAGAGACAAGTCAAATAATGGGACCCAGGCAGACAGAGGGGACTGTTCTCCAGGAGAAAACTGGCTGTTATTTGTTGATGTTTTAGATGCAGTTAAAATGTTGTTTTATTATTGTGTTCTGATGAGTAATACAGGAAGGAACTGGTATGGTATAAGCACAGGATACACCGATTTGTAAGATTTGTCCTCACAGGAAGTTAGTATTAGATTGAAATTGTTTATTTTCTACTGCATAATATCTTATAGACCTTCACAGAATATTGTTTTTTTATATAACTCTGAAAATAAGTTGAATATATAGAGATATTTTTCATATATTCAGTGAAAACGTTGTTCCTCTGTTCCTGCTAAGCTATGTACAGGATTGCTATATAGTACCATGGATTCCACCATAACTCTACACAATACCTTCGCCCTTGCAGGCATTTATGTTTTTTTTTCCTCCCTGGTGGACAAAAGGTGCAGCCTTTAAGCCAGAGGAGAGCCAAGCTGTATCCCAGCTGGAGCGTGTGCAGTGAGATACATGGACAAGACATCTCCTAACAATACGTCAGTTGCCTAAGGAGCTCCACAGTCACCACATCTGAGCTCTGAGTGTGTGGCAGGACAGCAGCAGCTGGAGGATAACAAGCAGAGCAATTTACCGTCTCGCTGTCATGCAGGCAGCCTGACGGCTCGCTCGCGCTGGAAACAGGCCTGCCATTTTGTGAGCCTGGTTTTCTGAAGCTTGGCTTATTTAAAGACGTGTTTTTAATTGCAGCGTTGCATGCGTCACGTGTTATTTACAGTTGCAAGAAAAAGTATGTGAACCCCTTGGGATTACGTGGAGTTTTGCATGAATTGGTCATAAAATGTGCTC
>JAODLL010048623.1:7486-19714 GCA_026546735.1 Forbesichthys agassizii | reverse complement strand
TATATTTTTTTTTTTGAATATATAGATATATAGTAGAGTAGGCACGTACTGTACTACTGATTGACAGTTTAGGCTCCTTAGAATAAATACTGTAGAGACATGGATGTGGGAAACTGTAGACACAGATAATGTCAGGGTCTTCACTGTGCACAAAGGATGGCATAGGAAAAAGGCTGTGATCAAGAAAGAGGAAATACCTTTAACTGTTATACTTCCAGAACTGCTTGCCACGCCAAACTGATTTCTTGCCACGCAGGTGTAGTGGCCTGCGTCCAATTTGGTAACATTCCATATTCTTAGGCTTCCATTGTCCAGAATAGAAACCCTGCAGTTGGAAGAACACACAGATTACTATTGATATAATTCACAGTTTAGCTTGGCATTAGCCTATCATGATATACCACTGCAATGCAATCTTTGTAAAAATACCCACAAACACCTGGTTTCTAATTAAGTTCTTCTTCTTCGCAGGTGACAAAGATGAGAAATAGGTTTTTTTTTCCGGGGCTAATTAATTCATCACATAATGTCATGATATCTAGGACAACAGTACAGTAGCTTTATGCCCTTTACACAATGGCTACTAGTGCTCCAAAAAAGGTCAAAAGGCCTCAACAAAGCCTGACATTTTCTAAATAACAAGCAAAAATGGAAATGGTGCCCTTGAAAGTAAGCCACTGTGGGAAATCAAGGGTGGACCAACTCATCAAAGCATGTTGAATTTTAATTATGTGAAATGCTCTGCTGAATCTGCAAACTGTAAAAATGAAAAGGTCTCAGTCCAACGACTGAGTAGGGAAACTCACGTGTGGCCAATAAATTGCTCTTTAACCTCTGAGCTGTACTCTATCAAAACCAGAGCAAAATAACCAGATTTCACCAGGGAATGACTGATTTAGCTGTAAAATGATGAAATTATTAATTATTTGACAATTGCCACACTCAGATACTAGATGTGGGCATGATTCCATGATCACTTGTCTGCTTTTGCAAGCGCACATGCCTGCATACGCACAAACGCACACACACACACTATCAAATGTTAAAAGAAAAACATAAAAACATGTTTAAGTTAAACTTCTTTCTGGAGAAAGCTTCTCTTTTGAGAAAGTTGTGCTGTATCCATACTAGATAAACTCAATACTTTTTACTGCTTTGTGTTGGTCTATATTTGAAAGTATTACACCTGGCTGTCTCTGATTGAGATTATATTTAGCAGTGATTGATATATTGTACAAAAAATACAATAAATCAAGCTACTGTATTGTATATATCAATGATATAGAAATGTATCAGCTGAAAAATCAAGTATGAACTTGATCAAAATGAAAACACCTCTCCCTTCAATGCCAGAGGGTGCTCCCTCAGAAGCTCCACTCCAAACATTGGAAACATAAGTATTAGTGCTTTTAAAAAATAAAATAAAAAAACAATAAAACAATAAAATTGTTGGTCCCGACCAACAATTTCAGAACATACAGCATAATCTGAAGCAAGGAACAGCTGGCCAACACTTTCTGTAGCAGTCTGAATAGATGACACGCAACAAGAGCAAACACAGACTCAATGCACATACACTTTCTGCTTTCTTGGGTTGATTGATGGCATCGAATCCTCAAACAGCAGGGTTGAAAAGGTCAGTCAAAACTCATTTGTCTGATAGAAATACTATCCAATGACTAATTCAAGAGCTATTGGACTAGAATGGCATTTGAATGATGAAGCAACATTATGGACTTGTGGGATTGAGACGGAGAAAATAAACATTATAGTCAAGGAAAATAGCCTACATTAGCATGTGTGCAGTGAGGCTTCTTGTATATTTGAATGGCAGTGCACACATACTTTACTGTAATAAGTCAGAAGATGTCTAATTGGAAAAAACTGTGCTTCTAAAGTCCCATGTTGCTGGCACAAGTAACAAGTTCATGTTTCAACCAGTCTAATGAAATATGTGGAATTTCCTTGATGGCCTGTTATATTGCTGAAGGTGTAAATTGCATTGTGGGATGAATCCAAAAGATTTACCAAGTGCCATTAGACTGCAGAATGACATGTGAACTTTTAAAATAATTTGAATTTCTATTTCTATTGTCTATTTGACAACACGTCAACAATTTCAAGCTTGTATTACATCATATTGAAAAAAGCTTTCTCGATTTCTTTTTAAACTAGTTATCTTTTTGAATTGCTCCACCACATAAAGCAACTTGCATGCATACATTTTTTGTGCATATTAATGCTTTTGGGCTATGTTTGCTTTAAAGAAAAACTGGGGTTAGCGTTACGATTATATCACATAATGGAGATGAATTAAGATAAGTAAAATTTACAGCGTGTGCAAACTGCCAGCAACACGTGTGATAAGTGACCAAGAACAGACAATTAACTCAATCAACAACTGCCCTTATGAATACCATATCATCACCATAGTACTAGAACAGTACAATCACTATTATATAGTGCTGTTGTGTCGATACTGTAGGCTACACAGCATTCAGAACTCCTAATTGTGGCAAGAAAAGAACCAGCCTTGACCATTTGCATTTTATTTTGCCCACAGTGAAACCACAAATTATTATCAATTAGCTGGTATGTGTGTCATTTTTCTGTGTGCTAACAACCATGTTCGGAGACAAGTGTGCCAGTTTTAACTAGAACAGGCTCTGACCTGATTCAAGACAGCCATAACAGGGTTTGATATAACTAAATACCTGCATTTGTGTACTACACTCGGTATATCCACAATCCCCTTGATCATCAGGGACAAAGAGCCTATCATGTGACTCATACACCATGCATCTTGCATGAGGAAACCTCTGTAGGGAGTGCTATCCACAAACACAATAGCTCTTAAATCCATCATGGAGATGCTCTGGGGTGAAACCACGACCATTCTTGCCACTTTAATGCATATCGTTCCTATATTAATATTTGAATGTGCAACGGGCGTTATTAACGTTTACCTAAATGTGAAGAAACATAAACCTCAACATGCAGTGTTTAGACAATGTGCCTGTGACCTGCCAATTAACATGTGACTTCCTACCGCTATCCAGGACAAAGTCTGCAAAGGAGTACATATCAATAATTCACAGGAGAGATGAGCACAAGTGCCATTCTTTTTATCCCAGTCTCTCTCTCTCTCTCTCTCTCTCTCTCTCTCGCATACACGCACACACACTATTAATGGACACAGTAATAATTCTCCTAAGAGGTTATTCGATTATTTGAACATGGTGGGGATGCCCAAATGCAACCCAAATAATCCTATAATCGCAGGTCTATTTCAGGTGAGTGCTTGGTGTTTTTCTCTGGTCTGTGACAAGATGAAAAGGATAAATACCATCAGTCACTGAGCACATATCACACCATTGTGCAGTAGAAACGCCAGAAGGAGGATGGACCCCAAATCCTGTGTTTGTTATTCTTGTATCATTCTCTTTTGTCTTTGAGTTGCTGTAAGCGGATATGGTCGATGGATTTGGCTAGCTATCATACAGCCAAGACACTTGAATGGTTTGTTTTGATCTTTGATTTGGATCTGTGATCTGCATGATACTGTATATTCCAATCCAGTGTCAGGGAAACTCATAATCTTTATAATGACCCAACACAGAGAGAGCTTTTGAACTAATGTGCAAGACTGTATTATACTACAACAGTTGGATATCAAATATAACTATGTTCAACACATACTATCTTGGCTAGAAAAATATGAGGGCACTCATAAGAAAATGTTTTGATATGCAAACAGTATGTGTAATCACAGAGCGCATCTGAGAGGTCCATTAGTAAACACAACCATACACGAACGAGGTCCTCGCTCCGAGATGCTAAGACTGATTGCTGGAGTGAAAGCAAGGTGTTGGCATGAATAGGCCCCTACTTAATTAGCAGGGTAAATAAAAGAGGACTGTGAAAATAGGGTTTAAGATTCTATCATTAGAATTACTCAGCCATGAGAGCAAAGAAAGTGAGATCATCAAAAGCTTATGGTGATTTCACCCAATAATTAGTCTCAGCAAGACCTTCTAAGCACATAGATGATTGCCTCACTGCACACAACAGTATGTAAAATACACATCATTTACAATGAGACATAGTACAGGTTCACTCAATACTCCAAGTCACATATATTCGTTTAATTAATTTGTTTCTTTTCTTGCCAGGCTAGCTTTGAGATTTTTTTTCAGATAAGCCTCCAGATAAATTGAGGTAGTATGCTTTATAAATCATGTTCTTTTCTGATCCACATTGACCATCATCGACCTACCTGCTGGCTGTGTTTTTAATCATAATTGTATCAAACCGTCAGTGTTGCTAACAGTGCTATGGGGAAGAGGGTTATAATGTGGTGTCAACGGGGTCACTCTATCCTCTGTCCTGGGACAAGGTGTTGATCTATGCTCTTGACTGCTTTAAGACCCTGAAGCGTGCAGGGGGAGGGGACAGCGCAGATAAATTGAAAACTCTGGCTCTCCAAAGGCTCCACACAGCGGTCTGCGTTTGAGAGAAACGGCCTTGTCAGATGAATAAATCAAGCCCAGTTGCCAGGTTTAGGCCCATGATGCTGAAAGCCAGCGAGCTTTGGCGAGAGGAACTTCTTGTCTACTCTGTTCCGCATCAAGAGACAAATCCTATGTGCATACCGTCCTGCGTAGTTGTCAGCATCAAGGTTAACAGTCGATTAGAGATCACAAAAACAGGTGCGCACTTGATTTTGCTCGCTCAGTCAACAAAGCGAATGGCTGACTTTAGTGAAATAGGGACACCTGGGCATTTACTTTTGACAATTCTCCAATATGGCTGTAATTGATATAGATTTTTTTTCCTCTCAGACCTGTACCAAATGACTCTCACCTTGTCACATGGATAATTAGATGAAGCGAATGATTAAAGCATTACTGAATGGCCCTATGATCGAGGATTTCAATAGCAAGATACAATATGAAGTTATTCAGAAAGTGTTCTATTGCTAATTATTTGGTCTCAGTTGTAGTGATCTTAAGACATTGCTGCCTGATGATGAACTAATTACACATTGTATGTAAGTTACAAAAGGCTACAGGAGTGAGGGAAAGGCACACTTCCAATGGTCTTGGACAGACCATATGGGGATTTTCCACTGGCACATTTGGCCGCGTCGAGTCGAGCCGAGCTGTGCTGCACTGATTTAGGTTTCTATTAACACTTTAACCACGCCAAGTCATACCGAGCCACACTTGAGTGAGCTGCTGTGATGTTATGGGCTTCCTAGCAGGGCAGACAGAGAAAACGTCCATTGGTGCGACACGCAATATTAAGCCTATGCTATTTTCAGCGTTTCTCTTAATTAGGCTACCGTTTTCATTTCATTTTTCTTTTTTTGAAGATCGGCTGGGTAGTCTACTTGCAATGAATGGAGTGTAGGCTTAACATAGTAAGACAGAACAGCCAGGAACTCACGTGGAGAGTGCACTCAGATCAAGGTAGAAACACATTGATTTTAAGCAAATATATTTATCTTACAGTTATGATATCATAATAGCAATCCACCAATGTGCAAGTGCCTGGCTTTTAAAGGGAATGTGACACAGTGATGTTATGGCCAAAACACCCTTATGACTAATGAATGAAGAGAGTAAGTTTTGAACCATGCACCTGGGCCACAACAGTTTTGTTTCATACGCTTTAGCCCAGGCACTTGGATTATTAGATGTTAAAATAACCAAGCCATATACTATGGATCGGTTCGCAGCCGAGTGTGAAGCGGCTGGGATGAGGATTAGTACCGCAAAATCTGAGACCATGGTTCTCAGCAGGAAACCAATGGAGTGCCTACTCCGGGTAGGGAATGAGTCCTTACCCCAAGTGAAGGAGTTCAAGTACCTCGGGTCTTGTTCGCGAGTGAGGGAACATTGGAGCGAGATATTGGCCGGAGAATCGGAGCAGCGGGAGCGGTAATACAATCACTTTACCGCACCGTTGTGACGAAAAGAGAGCTGAGTAGAGCCGCTGCTCCTTTTCGTCAAAAGGAGCCAGTTGAGGTGGTACGGGCATCTAGTAAGGATGCCTCCTGAGCACTTTCCTTGGGAGGTGTTCCAGGCACGTCCAGCTGGGAGGAGGCCTCGGGGAAGATCCAGGACCAGGTGGAGAGATTTTATCTCCAAACTGGCCTGGGAACGCCTCGGGAACCCCCAGTCAGAGCTTGCTGATGTTGCTCGGGAAAGGGAAGTTTGGGGTCCCTTGCTGAAGTTGCTGCCCCCGCGACCAGAATCCGGATAAGATGGATGGATGGATGGATGGATGGATATATTACACACTTCTATCTTCTAGCAGGGGGTGAAGCTATTTTAATGTACAATTTAAGGTATATTTTAGGTAAGTTCTGTCCAAATAAAGGGCCTTTATGATTTATTTTATTATACATTCTTTTTTCCAGCCAGAGATAGACTTCTTTTTAAGGTAAATTAAGAAATCTGGCTTACAACCCGTGTGGCTTTTACTGCCAATGCATAACATTCTGTATAGTATACTGCTCTGGCCATGTGACCAGCCCAATTTATTCATAATGTTTTAGCCATGTTTATTGTTTTAAACCATTACCATTCCTGTTCAAAACAATTTTGTTCAAAACTGTTAGGAACTTTGATTTAGATGGATTTATTCAAAACTCAAATATAGATATTTAACCTTCACCGACAAAGGAGGATCTCCTTCTTCCCGCGGCTATACTGTAAACAGGCATTCTGAAGGTGGTGCACCAATGTTTTAAGAAGAATCTATGTTATGCCCGTGGACGTGGTTATGCCTTACTGATTCTAATTTGCCTTGTTTCTTGCCACAATTGTCCCCTGCAGCCTGAGAAGGACAGTGTGAAGAAAACTGCAGGACATTATGGCATAATTATGACCTTATATGTCAGAATTGTTCTTAAAGGAAATAACTAATTTGATCAGACCATTAACTGCAAAGCTGTAATTAGACATACTTTAGACTACACATATTAGACTACACTACTTTACTGGGAAAGATAATCTGTTTACAATAACACGATGCCCACAACACTTCTGGTAAAACCTAAACAACATGATGAGGCCAACAATCCAGCAATGTACAATATAAGGCCTTTCTGTAAAGTGAAAACATTAACTTCATGTGCCAGAGAATCACAGCTAAGTGTATTGCAATTTGAAAGCTGTTATTGGCTCATCACAAAAAGTATCTCAACGATGTATTCAGAAAGGTACTGTAGCATCGCAACAATTACCGTCACTAGAATCCCCTTATGACAAGGATCATTTGGAGGCATCAATCAAATCTCAACAACAACAAAAACAAGTGTATTTGTGTCTGTGGTTGCATGGAGCTATTGTTATGAGACCAAGCCAATGATAAAGTATGAATGACAGCTATTAAGCTCATTCCCCGTCTCTTGACAAAGGCATATAAACACTGGTAGCATATTTCTTTTCTACATGGTTAAATTAACAGTTATAGGGGATTCTTGACATCTGCTTTTGATTCTGTGTTGACTTCTCACAAGGTATTTGGTAGCGATAAAGCCTCTGTAGGTGGAAAGATTGCTTCATAAATGCATAGCTAAAGTACTGTAGCCTACCAAAAAGTTTAAATATCTTACTCTTTAAAATAAACATAGTATAAAATAGCATGACAAGTTTTTGTGTAAGTAGATGTATTAAAAAAGATGAAGTAGATTTCTATTCACATAACACTTTTATATGTAAAATATGTACTGTAAGTAAAGGTCACAATTGAATCATCTTGCATACAATTAACATCTTTCAAAATTCATATTCTCAAAATAAACCCTGTCAGGGCTCCAGACATTACCAAATATCCTTATATATTGTACCATATAGTATCTAATGAATTTTCTACAGTTTCTACAGAGAGAGACTGCATGATTTACCATAATAGAAAATAAATATCAGTTGCCTTGGTAATACAAGGATAAGAATGGTACCAGTCAAGAACAATCCTAGGTGCTGTTTGTTTGAATTAGGGTTTCTGCAACAGCTTTATTTTCTAATTACCGAGAAAAGTGAAGTCATTACTTTCCTGATGCAAAAAGAAATGAAATTAAATAGAAAATCCATCTCAGCATCTGGGCTCAGTAAATCTGTAACAGGGAAAATCTGCTCTGTCTCACAAGGTATCTCCGGGCGTGAGAAGACTTTTAATGTATTATAAAGGGTCCACAACAACACAATCACAACACAATTAGAAAAAGGAATTCCCCTTATAAGCCCTCCTTGATTGTGTTAAATTGTCCCTACAACATGAAATAAAGCCAAACCCTAAATGAAACATAGCTATGTGTATGGTGGAAGGGGAGGGGTAGAGAACTGTATAAGCCAATGAGGGCTGTATGGAGCAAATAGATAGGTGTGCCAGACATTAGGGGTTGACGATTAATCGTGTTGCCGATTTATCGGCGCCGATGGAACGTTTCACAAACTATCGTTATCGAAAGTTAGCCGTTGGCCGATTGCTGCGCAGACTCCACCAGTCACCGTAGGATACATCACCTTGCATTTGCCACAGGCTCCGTACACAACGTAAAAGGTAATTAATTATGTACCTTGGATCATTTATGTTTAACACAGCCTAAGGTAAAGGTGCATTTATTGTCACATACACATACAGCATGTAGCGAAATTCATCCTCTGCATTTAACCCATCCTCTAAGGAAGCACTGGGCAGCCACTGTGCAGCGCCCTGGGACCAACTCCAGATTGGAGACAGGGTCACTGGACACATGACACTGACTGGAGAGTTAACCTAACATGTTTTTTCATAGTAGGGGAAACCGGAGCACCCGGAGGAAACCCACGCAGACACAGTGAGAACATGCAAACTCCACACAGAAAGGCCGGGATAACCGTGGGTCAAACCCTTCTTGCTGTGAGGCCACAGTGCTATCCACTGGGCCATCATGCTGCCTAAATGTATCTTTAAGACTGAATAATGAATTATGGGGATGATGCGTTTGTTGGTTATAATATGACATTATTAAGACTTACATAGTTGCTAGGGTTAGAGTTAGGGTTAGTGTAAACATTCCAAAAATAATACATTTAAACTGTCACCCTTCGTCCATCTTCAATGTGTGTTCGCGGAGAACTACCTCCTCAAACCGTTTGCTTTTATTCGCAAACGTTCACGGCAAACACAAATCAAATGGAAAACTGTTTAAATATGTTTGCAAATGTTTGCTATGTTCGTCAATTTTGAACGCACCTCAGATTTATCTTAAAGCTAATTTACAACTGAAGTCCCTGAGCAAATTAACATGTGTTTATTTTATTGCAGCGGCGCCACACATTAGCATTGCTATGACAGTTTTCCACAAATTAGAAATCACAATATATCGCCTTGCTTAAGGTATCGCAATATATAGAATTGCGGCCCCTGTATCGTGATACGTATCATTTCGCCAGATTATTCCCAATACACAGCTCTACAACTAAGGTTTAAGGGCCATATCTAAACAACTGTACCGGTATAGTTGTTTAGTTGCCACAAGATCCAGATGTAGCCTATGTGACTATTACAAAATGCCTATAAAAGCAAGCACTGTGATGATCCATTGTTCCTAATGTATCTACAATATGAGATCTCAAGGCTATCAAAACAATACTCAAAAGTAGATATAGTCCATTTCTTTTTTTATTTGGCAATATAATTTCATTGTTTGTTATAAGAGAGAATAGTCCTCCTATATTTTTAGCGACAGTAGAAATTAAACGCAACCGTAAGCCGATGTCATAACAAGCTACAAGATAGCAGGCATACCGGCAGCATATAGCCTAGCCAGCTCACATGATAAGATACAGTAAGGTAGCAATTAGCAGCTTATGTTAACTTCACCTATGTGTCAAATCAAATGTTATGTTTTAATTGCTTAAAAAACAAACATTGTTTCCCATAGCCATCGGCAGCAATTTTTAATCCATCTGTTAGATTCACTTCCTGATTAATTAAAATAAACATTGGTCATTGACTCTAACAGCCTCAACCCATTCGTGGTAGTTTACTGCTATCTGGTGGTCTTTTAATATAATAGCAATATAAAGTACCTCACACGCACTGGCAGATAATGTACGAATGATAAAATTACGTTTTAATTTTACAGTATCTCGTACACAATTATAATGAATAGAAAACCTTGTATATATAATTATGCAGTTAAGTGTTCTCCAGCTCCAAACTATCGTTATTATATCAGCCTTTAAAAATCCACTATAGATTGACCTCTATCAGATATGCAATGTTATGCTAACTCTGGTGACAACCACAACCACCTATTAAAAGTGAGGTAAGAGATGCTGGAGAACAAATATTGAAATTTGCAGATAGCTTGCAGACCTTGAAGAGATATTCAAAGAATTTGATCAAAAGTGTGTTGGATTAAAATTGCTTACAATACCTTTAAGGACATAATAGTAAAGAAATCCTCATTAGACTTGAATTCTCCTGGTTGTAGACAGTTGTCTTATTCTAATGAAGGAGGCTGATTATGCATCATAATTCTCCAATGTGGCACAGGATGTGATTTTGTTAGTAATTGCATTGTGAAGTTAGGGGACTGGGCCACAGAGGGGCTCACATACTGTATACAGCAGTTCTGGAAGATCCCCTTTAATCACAAATTGCTCTGGTTTATTCCCTTCTAGAGATATTCATCTTCACCTTGTGTGCTGTTACACCTTCAGGAATAAAGAGCACACACAGGTTCCAACGGAAATTGTCAGAGGAGCCAAGATGGATTACCTGTGCTGTGCTAGCGAATTCTCACTTAAAAAAAAAAAAAAAGAAAAAGCTGCAGCCGCCCAGATAAAAATGATCACGACAAGGCAAGTACACGGCATGTAGACGGTTAAAGAGGGGCTTGATCTAATCTCAGCAAACATCTAGAAGATTCTCTGTTGCTCCAGTACAAGTTATATTTAGGTCCTCCCCCTCCAACCCCCCCCACACACACACTGTTCTGCTGAATAACAGGATTTATCCATGACAGAAAAACAGATAATTTGTGTGAAGATGAATAACTCCTGATCTGATAAAAAGAAAACAAACAATGCAAAAAAAACAAAAAAAAAACAAGTAAAAACTAGAGAAGCATAGTTCAGCCAGCCGCCTTCTATGGAGCCAACATATGACAATACCAGCATGGGTTTGAAAAGTGTGCAAAAGAGCCATTTACTGTGTAGACAACAAACAATGGTGACGTATGCTTACATACTGTACACGCACAGTATGTACAGTATGATAAGGTACGATCACACATACGCAAAATGGACAGCAGTCAGTTTTCGCCTCCTGATCACTTCCATTTTATATGAGTGAAGGGGCAAATTTTGTCTAGAGTTCAACACTGATTAATTCAACTTTGACCTAAAAACGCAGGCTCATCAGACAGCAAGGACATGTGTGTGGTTGACGGCTGCAATTGGCTGTAGTTGTCTTAGCAAGGCAGGATGGAATGGAGAAGACTTTGATTATGAATTGTGCATAAGAAGGCGGCGGTCCATCGCCTGTCCAGTTTTTCATTTGCGTCTGTGTGACTGCACACTGATGGAGTCAGGGTACAGCTTGGTTTAGTTTAATCCATGGACCATAATATATCCACAAAATATGGTCATGATCACGGCAGAATAAACTGTAATATGTGTGCACCACTCGACTCCATGGTAACCAAACAAACTCCAAAGCACGTAATTTGCTCGTTCCTTGCGGTGATGTCACGCAAGAAAAATAAAAAAATGCTTTCCTGGGCTTTAGGACTTATGCGGTGTTCAAGCAATGTTAATATAGTCTACTCTGTTCCTATGGGGCATGTTGCACTATCTAAGCATACTGTCTTCTTCTGTGGAGTTTCATGGAGGTTGAGATTCAATGCTATTGGTTCATTACTGCCACCTGCCATTGGTGCAATGCTATGGTCTAGATTAGTATTGGTGCATTACTGCCACCTACTGTCCAGAGCAATGCTATTGTCAACATGGTCTAGATTAGTAGTGGTGCATTACTGCCACCTACTGTCCAGAGCAATGTTATTGTCTACGTGGTCTAGATTAGTAGTGGTGCATTACTGCCACCTACTGTCCAGAGCAATGCTATTGTCTACATGGTCTAGATTAGTATTGGTGCATTACTGCCACCTACTGTCCAGAGCAATGTTATTGTCTACGTGGTCTAGATTAGTATTGGTGCATTACT
>JAODLL010048612.1:0-19716 GCA_026546735.1 Forbesichthys agassizii | reverse complement strand
CGTATTCTTTGGGTGCAAGTCCCAAGGTGGCGTAGTTAAAATAATAGCCAGATTAGCCAGTCACCTATCCTACCGGTTACGCATATAAGACATAGTCAAGTCAAGTCAATTTGATTTCTATAGCCCTTATGTAACGCCGTGCGGGGGAAGGGGCGCGAACAAACGGAAGCCAAAAGAGCGACGAGCCCCACGGCTCGTCCTTTAATGAAACACAAAAAGGGGAACAAACACAAACTCTCAAACACAAACAGCTTACAGTCACATAACGCTTCTCACAGTCAAAGTGAACAGAAACGTGAACAACAATCCGCAACGTCCTGCCGCGCGTCACCAGCCTATAAACCCGCACACCCACACGGCTGATGGCAATCGGCTGATTGCACGTGTGGGTGCGAGGCGCTGGCGACGCGGGCAACGGGTTGCAGCGCCCGTAGCCGCAACCCTGGACGTTACACATTAATCACGTTGCAGTCTCAAAGGGCTTTACCACATAAATTTCACATGGAAACAAATACAAAAAAGAAGAGCAGTGAATGCTTGGCTTTCTGCACTGTTTTTCTTGTTCATTGTCATAAAGCTCAAACTGACCGCTGTTTTACAACCTCCAGCAAAAACATGTTAGATGTAGCCCTACAGTGACATTTAGTTACCTTTAGAAAATGAAATATTTCTGTAGTTCTTTACCAAGCGACGTTGTGTCAGTCTGGATCATTTATACATAAACTAAACAGAAAGGCATACTATTATCTCCTGCTTGCTGTGTTTTTACTGTGCCTTAAACATGTCAACCACATCCTCCTCACATTGTATTTTTCACATTTATTTTGTGTTGTCATAACAAAAGGTACCCTATTATACCAAAGTTCCCCTCAAAAACATTGGCATGAAGCTAATTGTAGACAACATCTTATGTTGGGGTCATTTCACACTTGTGAAACCCGATCCTGTGCATAGTGCTTTTAATAAGGTGATAATAAAATCACAATCTTTCATAAAGTACATTCCATAAAGTTATTTAAAAAAAAAGTATTTCTCACTAAAGCATAGCATAACATTGCTCACAACTTAAATTAATTTAATCAATTTCAGATGTTAATTTTTGAATTACCTTGTCAGTTGAAGCTCCTACCTTCTTCTCTTCTGTCTAATCCAAAATAATCTCCTAGAATGTCATCATGATTTATACATTACTTTGTGTGGAAATCTGGCTAATTATTATCATGAGTATCCATATCTCAGGAGTTAGTGATATAGTCCACTGCCAATGTAATTTTATCTGATTTATGTCTTGGGACATATACAGTATCTCACAATAGTGAGTACACCCCTCACATATTTGCAAATATGTGATCATATCTTGACAACAATAAAGAAATTACACTTTTCTGCAATGTAAAATAGTGATTGAACATCTTGTAGAACAGTGTAAATGTGCTGTCCCCTCAAAATAATACAACACACAGCCATTAATGTCTAAACTGCTGGCAACAAAAGTGAGTACACCCCTAAGTGAAAATGTGTTTTATATGTCCTATTTTGGAGGCTATACTTCTGAACACATGTCCTACCTTTAAACTTGATAAATTAAACCAGTGTAATACGATTTACTTGTCTTAGTTATCACCATGCCATGTTGTGCCCAAAATTGACTTGCTGATAAAAAGTATGAAATGCATGTTTATATTCTCACATTTTTAACTGTTAAAAATGAATGGATTACTTATAATTTAGAGCACAGAGGAAGTGAAATTCTATAAATTAAGGATAATTTTAAAATATATACATTTTTAGACGGCCTATAAACCATCATGTTGGACTACGTATATTTTTGAAATATATGTATATTGTCTAAAATTAATGTATAATGTGTAAATTGTTTGTTTTATATGTCAAATATCCTTGTTTAGCATAGATATTTCAAAAATATAGGATACTGTTGGTCTAACTAACATGATGATTTATATAGGCCGCCTAGATAAAAAAAAAAATTTTTTTTTAAATGATCCTTAATTTATAGTATTTTACATTTTCTGTGCCATAGATTATAATGAATACATACATTTTTACCAGCTAAAATATAGGGAATATAACCATAAAATGCACTAATACATACTGTGATCATTTTTATCAGTAAGTCACTTTTGGGTACAACACCGGGATCAGTACTATATACTGTATAGCCTAGTACAAAGGCCCTTTGCTGTTAACTAAGGACCCCTTAAAGACAAGAAGACACACTGGCATTTGCCTGTTATGCCCGGTCAGTAATATGGCACTGGCTCTATTTGATTCAAGTTATATTGGATTTTATTTGATAACTGCCAAAATGCTTTAAACTGCCAAGAAGCATGTAAAAACTGAAACAGGACAAATTGCTTTAAAACCTTAGGAATTTTAAGGCATTGTATTGTATACTTGAACCACAGCAAAGCGGCTACACGTTAGGAGAAACACTATTCGGTATGTATAGGCTTGAACATCTCGTAGCGAGCCTATAATAGGTGAAGGCAATTGAGTGTTCAAAAGCGCCATCTAGTGTAGACTTAGAGCTTGCAACAGACATCAGGAATGTGGGAAATATTTTTAAAGCAGGAAAGCTATAATTGTACTTTCATCCACAGTCCACACACTCCAATAGCATGGCTATAAGCATGCCTGATAAACAGCAAATATTTATTATAATAAATACTATTTTGTATGTCACACCATATCATTTTTTGTCACACTATGATAATAAAAAACGTTCTTCATATTCGACAAGTAATGGTAATTAGGCCACTAGCATTTTCACATGTGGTCAAGTGGAATCTCAATTTACAAAACTAATTTTTTACATGAGCGGAATCATTCAACATAATAAATGTATACATTATTAAAGTTGAGATCTCAAATCTGGTTGATCCTTTTTGTCCTTGATGCTGCACTATGACCTGAATATAACTTGATTTAGGTATAGATACTGTAGACTGTTAAGAACACATATGCCTACATATAGAATTAAGAGATATGGGGGGTTGGGCTCCATACACAGGCAGGACTGGACAGGAGCAAATAGGGAATATGATAGATGGTTGGAGTTCAGTGCAGCTCAGTGGATGTAACCTACTGAGGAAGAGTGGTGTGGGTGTCTCCAACAGCTGTGGCCTCCAGACCAGACCGATGGGGATGGCACATTTGCTGATTTCTCGCCACATATATAATCCAATGTGTAAAATCCTTTTGTACAATTTTGTGTAGAAAAACAAACGGATTATTTGCTTTTTTGCATTGAGAATAACCCTCTTCCACCACATGACAATATTGTACACATAAATACATTTTTATCATAGATTGTGTCAATGTTTTCTAAATTCTGATGAAAGAAAGAATGCACGGATGCATGGCTTCTACCGGCTACACAGTACGCATGTATCTCACGCTCAACATTGATCACGTTTTTTGAATATACAAATAAATAACAATGTGGTTGAAACTACATTTCCCTTAATGAAAAGAACGCGTCATTTCCCATGACGAATGCAAAATTTTCGAGCACTGGAAAATGTAGTTTGCATTTAGGAATATACTGCCATTTTCATTAATCTCAGTGTTTACTAGTAATTTAATGTTTGTTGTTGTCGATTACTGATGGACATTCCAGCGTGTTTGCATGTCGAACATCTATCGCCATAGAAGTGATTTGTAAACAACGCCAAAAACAATGCAATTAAAACTACAAGTCCCACAAAAGTCAGGGGTAGACGCACATGCGTGTCGCGGAAAGACCGAGCGACAGCTTGTCCGTGTGGAATGAAGTCACGTGTAGTTAGTTCGTTGATTCTACATCGGTTATGTGTAACAGAACAGAAGGTAGCTAGTACGGTAGTAGTCTGTGCATGAGCGTCTGTCTGGAGTTACATTGCTTCATGTTGTTTTTCAGTTCCCCGTCTTTTTAAAACAATCAATTTATTCGAAGAATGAGTGATAACGATGACATCGAAGTCGATAGTGACGTGAGTACAGTTGCTATGAGTTTTAATGGGTATTATTTGCTAGCTGACGGTCAGCTAACCTAGCTGGTTAGCTGGCGTCAGCTAACGCGGAGCAGGACACCTTCGCCTTTTCACTTGTATTCTTTTTAGGTAGTCTGGAAGCTAGTTGATCCATGAAACCATTGCTACGTGTTTTACACTCGCTCTCTCAAACATCAAAACATTTAACATTCAAGCATCTGAAAGCTTAATATACGGCAGTGAGATTTGTGAAGCAATCGTGGCTACAATTGTACTTTTTGTTCTTTTTTTTGCAGGAAGAATCACCGAGATATCACTGTGTGGTGCGTAATGATGGATAGATTTGTCCTTACGTCGAAATATTTAATTTACTAAATTATTGTAATCGGTATTTATTTATAAGTAAATAGTGCTCTATTGTAAAGCACGTCTTACTTTCGATTGTGTGTGTGTAGCAGTGCCCTCCACTCGTAACGAACTAGATTATAAATGAATATATAGTATTTGCACGGTGATGCGTGCCATGGTATTTTATGTCGTATCCAAGTTTTTGGTAACAATTACAATTCAGTGCAGCGGTTGTTGAACTGTAAGCTTATGTTAGTGCAATGCGTGGGTATCCCCCATCATGTGTACGCGGACCTGATGAGCTGGCTACACGCTATCTATATTTAGACCAAATATATATCTGCCAGAATGGCTGTACTTTTGCTTTTATCCAACACGTTTGTCGTGGTTATTACTGGCTCTTAAAGAGTTTCTGGGTAGCTTTTCCTTGGCGATTAATGGGGATTCCGCTCATGATCAGATTCGCTTTGCATTTAGACAACTAGGTCAGCTCGTCACTCTCTGCATGCACATTTTATCGACGACTTGAGCATGCATGCCTATGGCGTGTATGCAGAGCCCTGGCCGCGCCTGCATCACGAATACGCTGTTGTGTCAGGAAGGGTGCTGCGGGATGTTTTCCTGTGTTGCAGCCGGTGATTAGAGCCATCTTCCCTCTACAGACCACTGAGTGCTGGCAGGCTAAAGGAATGACGTAGTCGCGTCGCATTGGCAAGAAAAACACCCTGCACTGAGTACTTTATGACTGGAAAGCATGACTTCTCTCGTGTCAAATTGCAAATGAAAAAAACAAATTCACAAAGGCCAGTCAGTGTGAATTTTAAGTCTTTATTAATGTCTATAATATCCAAAACAACTAGCAATTTGTATCTGCTTTCCAAAGGAACATGGTGATTATATATAAATCTAGAGCATAACCTAACATCAAAACTTAATTGTAAACTTAATTGCCACACATCAGAATCCTGTTTTACATGCAGCACTTGATGTATGAACTTAGACTTTTCAGCAGTGATTGCTCTTGAAAGTCAGGCAGTTATGTCTAGAGTGTAAAGGGAGTACAGAGCTCTTTGCCCACACACACAAATAAGACATAGAGATCATGTTTCCTAATGATGAGGATTAATATGTATCTAAAAGATGAAGTGATTGCAAGTGCAATTCCAGTGGAGTGTTTATAGTGAATATACCATATTTTACAGCAGGAAATTCCTAATTTATTTTCCTGCCCACCCATCTGTTTCCCCCTATGGTCGCATCCAGGTCCATTTTCCTAAGTTATGCAGGGGAGGGACAGGCCTTTTCAAAAGCAATTTTTGCAACTGATGTAGTTACGGTATTAGGTAGGCCTATTTGGAGCCTGCTATTGGCCTAGAGCAGTGGTTCTCAACTTTTTTTTGGGTCAGCACCCCCCTATCCATTATATAGGTCTCTTACCCCCCACCATACATTTTTTTTCTTTACATTTTCCTTAATATTAATGATTATTCACACAAACACGTGAATCGGTTTAAGGTACAAAGCCATAACTCCATAACCAAGATATTCAATTGATACTGATTGATACCATTTTTCTGATGTGTTGCAAAAAGTAAAAATAAAAGCCACAAAAGGATTATGTATACATACCAGATTTGCACTTTTTTTTTAGAATGGAGATTGATTGACATTGTTTTGTGTGGTTCTAGACAAAATATCCTGATTTCACATTTTCTTTAATTCATAGACTTGATGATGTTAATTATTAATAATGTAAAATCACATAATGCACAGGCCAATGATGAGTTTGGCGACAACCAAACTCACGACAAAATCACGCTGTGTATATATGGATTAAAAACGTATCAGTGTCCCCGGTAGGGCTGTGCGATATGGACCGAAAATCATATCCCGATATATTTAGGTTGAATACTGATACACAATATATCTGTATTTTCTATGAAGTGGGCTAAATGTTCAGGAGGTGAAAAAACAAAGAAGCAGATGGAAAACAAATTTAAAAAATGTTTTTTTAGCTACATTAATGGAAGTTGTACATGGTTAAATCCATAGCGCAGAGGTTGTGAATATTGCAGCTACAATGACAGTTTACTCTATTTAATCCAAATTTGTTTTTGATTACGAGTACTTTGTAATACTAGCTAGCTACCTGTTTGTCAGAAATGGAAATTGAACATGTGACTAAGTATTTCCTCTCTCATTGGCTACTCTGAAAAAAGGTGCGCTTCAAATGCTCACAATGTGTCAATTTGTGCAAGCGGAGTTAGTAGGCCGACATATGTGAGCTTCCTCTGGTATCTCTGCCCCTTTGACACTTTGAACGCACTATCACTCTTTCCTGACTCCACTCCTCAGGCCAAGTGTAGGCATGAAGGGAGAGATGAAGAAATTGAAAAAGTAATTAATAAATGCATAATATAACTATATCATTATAATCTATATTTTAAAATTTTATTTCTTTTGAAAATATGCTGATATGAATGAAATACTGGTATATCACCCAGCCCTAGTTCCTGGTTTTTATTATTTACAATGCATCTCTGGCTTACATATAAATCTTGATATTAATGCGTGGAAGGGGGTTTTCAGAGATGGTTGCGAATAGGACCACTGGTGGGTGAATGAATGAGTGAGTGATACATGCTTAACGGTGGACAAAGAATTGTCAACCAATGATGTACAGTATCTTATGTAGGACTATGACAGGATCCTACTACATAAACTTTTTATTTCCGGAATGCAGCCCCTGTTTGCTGTCATTTTATTTTCTCGTTGTCACTGTCATTATGCAACACGCCTCCCACTAGCAGTACAAGTGACCTCAGCAAGAGCTAGTCGGAGATGGGGCATTTTCTGCAACTGAGTGAGCAGATAATGTGGGCTGATTACGGTCTCCCTTAATTTTCCAAAAGTCACTTCTAAACGTGTTCTATTTTATTTATTTTATCTTTGACAATTAGCTGCCTTGGAGTGCGTGTTTCTTATTTTTCCCCACACGTCCTGTTTGTCAACTTCTATTTTATTTGGAGAAGAAACTATAACGTAAATGCTCAATATTCCTCGGTGGCACTTCTGTAGTTCTTTTTTGTTATAAACCGCTCTGTAAATTTCAGGTAATGTTCAGGTATTCTGGGAACCTCCCCCTCTTGGATTTTGCCGTGACATTGACCGGCAGTTTGGGGAAATCCCATGATTCATCTTGGTTGCAGACCTAGTTGATAGTTTAATCTGGTATTGTTATGAATATTTGGTGTAACCTCGCCAAAAAAAAACCTTCGTCCTCTGAACGCCCCCTGGGGGGCATACCGCCCATGTTGAGAAACGCTAGCCTACAGGTTGCTCTCGCTAGCCAAATGAATGGAAGTAGAGGTTGCATGTAAGAAATTAGACACCTGTTTCTTTGTTTTTTAAGGTGACTGA
This sequence comes from Forbesichthys agassizii, assembly GCA_026546735.1. Classification (NCBI taxonomy): domain Eukaryota; kingdom Metazoa; phylum Chordata; class Actinopteri; order Percopsiformes; family Amblyopsidae; genus Forbesichthys; species Forbesichthys agassizii. Next base: position 11,956 of record JAODLL010048612.1, on the reverse strand, counting down.
TGCATCTAGTGACCTAGAACCTAGTATAGGATTGGATCTCAAACAAACTTCCAGAGCTTGAGATAAAATGCCTCAAATTTTGTAAACTTGCAAGGGCTACAGCGTCCTCACATTTGGTCACCAGCTCCAGAAATGGCTGTTTGATGACATATCAAAGACATGAGCTCCTTATCTATTAAAGATGTCACATAGCCATCTAGGTCTATTTTTCTGCCGCATTCTGAGTATAGTGTGTGGCTACAAAGAACGGCTTTAAGGAATTTAGACATTTAGTTTTTCAATCATTATATTTTGAGGCTTTATTTGGAACAAAATAAAAGAATGCATTGCTTGTACAGAAAAGATAATGGAGGTTGTTTGATTTTGGTGTCCACACGGACATCAGCACTTAGTGTTCACTTTGGTGTCACTGTAAAGCTTTCATTCAATCTGGTTGGACAACTTTGCTGTGCATTGAAAGGGAACATGAGAGAAAATGGCTGCCGGACTCATAATTGCAGATGCCATTGATATCGGTCATGTTTGTTTACAAAGGGGTTAATGGAGGGAACACGTCTGTGTGTGGGAACGCCTACTCGATGGGTTGTTGTGTAATGGGCTCCCATTGAGCGAGTGTTGCTCACATTAGTGCCAAATAAGATGGTTCATGTGTGGTTGGCTCCTAAAGCAGGGCTTGTCCCACAGCATTCAACTTGTACAGTAGCGTGGCAGAGGGCTATTTTGACTGTTAATGTAGGCATTCTCAGCAGCCAGCAAGCCTAATATGGTTGTTGTATGCATTTTGTTTTTATAATACATTTTAGTTTTATCTACTGTCACACCATGTTTCCTCCACCCAAAATGTGACATTCTCCAAGCTTTGTTCAACCTCAAGGTGGTTTGTTTGTTGTGATGGAGGAATCTGTGAGTCAGACAGCTTGACATGAAAGAAGTCACGATACGTCTGGTACGGCCTTTCCGCAGCTTGCATTGTTTGCCTGCCTGCTGCCCAATACCGTTTGGCCTTGCTTAGCTAGCACTTCAGTTCCAGCTCAGGACACTTGTTTGGGAGGCATTTCGACCACAATCACATCTGATAAAGATCTGGGTTGGCCTAAAACCGGTCGAACCACAGAAGCATAAAAAAACCCCCATATCTTGCTTGTCTCTGGTCATGTGACCATGGCAGCCATCTTAAGCTTTCAGTCTAATTGAAATGCAAATGTACATTGTATATTTTTTCAGCCAGTTAGAAGTAGCACAATGACATGTACATACTTCCCTGATTTATGGTAGAAGAAATTATTTGAAGTAGAAGTCAGTTATCAACTTGACTACTGCTTATTTTGGTGTACCAGCTCAAAATAAACCACGAACTTGGGAACTGTAACAGGAATATTACACCATTAAATGTGTGTGGTGCAGAGAACACATAGTGTAGAATAACCAAATAGCATTATAATACGTAGGCCATAAGACACCGCAGCTGTAAAAGTTAAAGGGTAGAAGCAGTGCAGCCACAGAATAAACCTGTTTATTGGGGTCTCAAACATTCGCTACTGTTCCTCAAATGTAGGCTCTTTTCCAGCCTGTTGGAAACACTAGCCTAATGGAATTTTTAAAGAGCGGCTTTTATTATCTATAAACTATCTGCTTTAGTTATGTTTTTTTAAATGTTTTGTCTGATACCGATTGCTGCATTTCAGTCTGCAAAATCAATCGATAGCGATTTTATACTTTATAAATATATTTCATTTATGAATTTAAGATACATTTTTAATACAGGCAAATGTATGATATCAAGAAAATGCTAAATTAATGGTGAATTGACTGTCATTTAATTCAAAACGAAATATTGGTTTTCCGTATCCGGAAAGGAAAATCGGAAAATCACAATCTCATATATTTTGTTGAATAATTTTGATCTTCTGCCGATCGATCGGTGAACCCCTATAGTTTATACAGTCTAACTGAACCCCTTTTTTAACGGAAGTGTAACCACCTAGGACATTCAAGAAAGGTGGCTAATGGCCCTTTCCACTGTATGGTACCAGCTCAACTCGACTCACCTTTGTTGCTTTTCCATTGGGCAAAAGTTAGGATAGTACCAGCCAGGTGCTTTATAGTACCTTCTCTGTCAAGGTTCCAAGCAAACTGAGGCGATACCAAAATGTGAGGTGACAACATTGTAGACTACTGATTGGATGAAATCATCATTGCGCAACACGGGCAAACAACAAACTATTGAAGCAGCGGCAACTTTTTATTTACCGTTTTTTAAATGGCAAAATGCATAACCACAGCATTATCAATTGAAGTGCAGATTGTTCTGTTAACGGCATAATCAATGTTATCTAGTAAGAACTGGACAGGGCAATTCACGTAATGTGAAGGTTGACCAAGATGTCTATGAACTGTTTGCTGCACATGGATAGCAAAGGACATTCCAACAAGATAGGGTCATGTTAAAAAAAAAGGACTATCAATCTACTGCAGGAGTTAGGGATGCAACGATAAGAAATGTTGGACTCTGGTTAGTGGACTCTGTTGAAACCATTTGAAATTCATCGTTGCGGTCTTCTCTGCACTATATGATTGTGATCACATTGAAGCTAGAAATGAAGACCTGACACGTGAACGTAGGCCAACTGTTGGGCTATTAAAGTTGGCAAACCAAAGAAAGTTAGTAAACCAAAGAAAGTTAGTTGACGTTAAAAAAGTTAGTTACCAGCTGTCAATCGACTGGTTTCATTGCTGTGGCTGGGAGCGATACATGTGCATGTAGGCCATCTAAATGTAATGCATGATGTTACAGCAATATAATATAACTAAATGCTTGTTAAGGTAACTACTAGCTTAACTAGTTGGCCATAGCTAAGGCAGGCTATCTTCCTTGCAGTTCGTCATGCACTCCTGAAGGGATTTTTTTTTTCTGCACCCTGCAGCTTCTGTATTGCAGCACATTTGTCACTCGCGCGCTGTTTCTTGCTACAGTTCACACAGAGCTAAATTATCATCAGCTGTCTTGAACGGAGACATTCTCTATTTACCAAGAAAATGTTCTTCAGTTTTACTGAAACTATGTTAAATAGATAGGAAACGGCCAGTTTGCTTTAGTGTGGTGTCAATAAGTCTGCCGTGGCGCACCACCACACTTAAATGAACGCAGAGTAATTTCATTCAATGATTCTCTCATGACAGCATGTGCCGCATGACATTTTTCGAGTATAACTTTGCATTTGTTTAGTCTGCAATCTGCAGAATGCGCCTGGCAATATTTGTTTGATTGTCCTCAGTGTGAAACCAAAATTTCACTATTTTGAGTGAGGAAAGAAAACACTCTGTAGCTGATACTTTACGGTTAGAAACCCTTGGCATTTTTAATCCCGGTTAATAGTGAAACCGATTAACCGCTGCATTCCTATGCAGGAGTAGTTTGAACATCGCTATCGCGACCAGGTACAACTGAGTGGGTACTATCTGCAGTGGAAAAAGACCTGTGATGAGTATAGCTGATAACTGCAATGGAAAAGCTCCCTAAAGCGAGTAGAGGCGAGCTGGTACCAGCAGTGGAAAAGCGCTATAAGATGCACCCTTCTGTATCGCTAGACTCCATAGATTGCTGACAGTGAGGTTCCTCCTCACAGCCAGCCGTAATGGCAAACTGCAGTTGTCACTGTTTTACAGGGCCTTAACCATGCATTGTTTTCACACAGCATATTGACATTTTAGTAGAATGGGGGGAAAAAACAAAAACAATGTTTGTCTAGTTTCGTTTTAATGCTATGTAGTCTGACAGGGTAGATAATAGACTCTACAAGCGCTGTCTGTATCAAAACTTGTTGCCGCTGAACGTTTTGTGTGTGACGGGCCGTGGTGGTTCCACAGAAGAACAGCACACTAGGTGACCTGAAGATGTACCAGCCCCTGGCCATGCTGGAGCTCCGCCAGCCTGAAGACCCTTGTGACTCTCTCATTGCAGGCAGACAAACGGGCGCACCACAATGCGCTGGAGCGCAAGCGTAGGGACCACATCAAAGACAGCTTTCACAGCCTCCGGGACTCCGTGCCGGCCTTGCAAGGGGAAAAGGTTGGTAAAGCCTGCCAGGGCGGCTGAAGCCCCCTCACCAGGCGGTCAAACAGGCTCGTGGAGCCCATGGTGGGGAAGAGCACACTTAGTTAGGCTTGACCATCACCAGGGGTTGTGGGAGAGCATCCTGTGTGATCCTTGCTATGTTTTGCTACAAGTGAATGTGTGTGAATGCGCTCCATGTTAACCAGACTGCTAGGAGTGCCACTGGTTATTTTTAACTAATGTGTAGAACTGAATGTGATTTGCATGACTTTGAGATGATGAATGCTTTTATCCTTTGACTGTGCAGACATTCAGATGTCTTAGTATGCTAGTGCAGGCAAGCAAAGGGCAGATGACGGGAGACTACAAAACTATCAGGAGTACTTGAACTGTTGTCAGGAAGTTGCTTCGGGGAAATGTTGCTCCATTCTGGTTTTGACATCCCTCATGTTTTGAGAATGTGTGAAGTGTAGCCTACAGCAGTGCATTGTGATATTTCTCACCCAAAGACTCATTCTGCTCCTGCCCTAACATATTCTGATACAGGGTGATGGTCTGGATGCTGGTACAGCATTGCAGAGCTGCAATAATATATATTTAGGTGATTCTACTCTGAATATGGGGCACACTTGTCCTAGGGTAGGCCAAATGGTGCAGGCAAGATCAGTACATTGTATTTTTTTTTCTTCTTTCGAGGTTGAAAACGTTAAGGCTTGAATATTTACGGAACACTTGACTCTCCTGCCGTGTAGAATTAAGCCTGCTCTCCCAGCGGCGCAGATTGCTAGCAATGGCAAGGCCTGGTCTGTCCCACCCGGATGCCACACGCACAGTGTTTACCGTGACAGAAAGCAAGGACAAAGGTTCTGAGCTAGCGCGTGGAGCTCAGGCTGCATGCGTTGAATGAAGTGTGTAGCCCAGTCTCTTGCCACAGGCATAGGACCTTAAGTGTGACTTGTTTTATCAATGTGATGAGGACAACTGCAAACCACGCGTCATGCCTTAGGTTTTCATTTGTTGCTGACAGCAATCTATCAAACAGGCGTCCCGAGCTCAGATCTTAGACAAAGCCACAGAATACATCCAGTACATGAGACGGAAAAACCACACGCACCAGCAGGACATCGACGACCTGAAGAGGCAAAATGCACTCCTGGAGCAGCAAGGTAACCCCCACCCTCCCTCCTCCAAACGCACCAAAACATGTACACTAGATATTGCCATAGTGTCTCATCTGCTTAATGACACACTGTTGACTAGCAAATTGGCTCCCCCTCTCCCCCCTTCCTCCCTCTATTGTGTGGCGTATCTGCCACCACCTCCGGGGGGCGCTGCAGTGCGTGCGCTGGAGAAGGTGAAGGGCTCCACCCAGCTGCAGTCCAGCTACTCTTCGTCGGACAGCAGCCTCTACACCAACCCCAAGGGCAGCGCCGTGTCGGCCTTTGACGGCGGCTCAGACTCCAGCTCCGAGTCGGAGGCCGAGGATCACCCGCACAGGAAGAAGCTGCGCGTGGAGGCCATCTAAGACCGCCCAGCTCACCCCCCCCCCCCCCCCCGACCCCCTTCTTTCCCCCCCTCCAGGCCGAGGGGGTCCTGTGGGTGGGGTTGTGGCTCCTGAGCTCCTCCCCTGCCCTCTAATTACACCCACCTCTCCTCCGCCTCCAGACTTGATCCCTGCAATCAACACCCCTCCTCCCCCCACGCGGGCCAATGGTATCGTGTCCAACCGATTTCTCCCCTCCCCCCCAACCCTCCTTTGTCGACAACTATCCAAAATCCCTGAAATGAGGCAGCTTGGCTACTTAACAGACTTGATGGTTTTTGTACCCTCGGTACGGGCTCTCCTCTCCGGGGTCTGTAGGAGAGCGGGGGAGGATGGAATGCCAGGCGTACTCTTACAAGCACTGCTATATATGTTTTATTTTGATTTATTCTTGATAAGAATCTGTTTAGAATTTACACACACACAACTAGATGTCCTGAGGAAGTTGACCTTTTTTAAAACAAAAACACTTGTAGCCTTTTTTTTTTTTCTCACTTAAGAATGTGAAGACACTTGAAGCAAACCGTTGAAGTGATTTCCCATCTCAGGCCCACGGGATTGCAAATGTTTTCCATATTGACATGTTTGTTAATGGGAGGGGGGAACATATTGCTCATTTTAAGTTTAAATTGATGTTTTGAAAAAGAGGGGAATCAGTTTCCTGAACTTGTATCGTATTTTGTCCTTTAGCTTGATCTAGCGAATGACTTTAGGTGGCTTAATACGTTACGTATCGTTTTCTATATTAAAGCATTGATTGGATGTGTTCAGCTTCTCAAGTATGTTATGAATTTTGTAGTCTCACTAATCTTGGAAAAATGCCAATTATCACTTTTCCTCCAGGGTATGAAATAGATAATGAATATTTAAAGGTAGATTCCCCCTATTTCCCACAATACAAAAAATGTCCCTGTAATGTGTTGTGCTTTACACAGTAAAATCTTCAATGTTGCCGAATTCCCTGTGGAAGAAAGAATTTTGCGTGTCTAGGAAATGTGTGTATTTCTATTTTATTTCCATTTAAGATATAATCAGTGTAATAGGTCTTTGTCGGATTCCATTCTATGGAAGTTACAGGTATGTTGTACATACTGCCAACAATTTGTCTTGAAAGTTGAGGCCTACCTTAACTATAAGACTATAAAATAAACTATTTTATCCTTTATGTTCCCAGTCTTTATTTCATTCTAGTACCTGAGCATTATGGTTGCTGCACAAAGGCAGTGATATTGGTCCTGGATTACCAGTGTTATAGATATTCCCCTGCTCCAGCACACCTTATTCAAATGAATGGGTCGTTATCAGGCTTCTGACAGTCCATTCATTTGAATCGGGTGTGTTGGAGCAGGGAGACACTAGAACAAGCAGGGCAGTGCGTCCCCAGGAACAGGGTTCAACACCACTGATCTAAAGTAGTGTTTCCATACCATTCACTGTTATGTATCCAAACATTACACTACACAAATCAATTGCACAATAATATTGGAAACCAGTAGATAATGCCACAAAATGACCATTGCACAGAATTGTGTTGAACTAAATGATAAATCAAAGTATACTATTTTCATAATCTGTTTTAATGTAATGTCTGGACAATAAAATGGAATGCGAAGCATGCTTCAGGTAACCATGGGTGAAATGTGATCACCTTATGTGCATTACAGAGTTTCAAAAGATACATTCAGGTTACTCTGGTTTCTGTGGATGTATGCATATAGTATTTCTCAAGAGGATATACTGTAATCCTAACTAACACAGGTATATTTCCATTCATCCAATAAGAGGCACAAAGGGGGCAATGGAATAATAGTCTCACATCTATTCCAACTAGTTACCCACTAACCATTGATGGCAGGGTTTTCTTTTATTTCATAGGTTATGCTAGAAGCTTGCCTTTACCAGGTTTTTTTGAGCTTCTGGCTTTCCCTATTTGACTATTCAAATATAAGATGGCGAAGTTATCTGTAGATGTGATGCTATGGGAGTGCATGACAATACCCTTTTTATAGCTTGTAATGATGATCAGAGCTGAGTCTGGCTTGCATTTATGTGTCCTTGACATTTCAACCCAGGGGGAATATGTTGTCTAAACTCTACAGCGTATTCCTCCCTAGTGTAAGATAAAGGTGACAAAGCTTTTGGCTTCTTGGTCCCTAGGCTTTAGAACGTTGCTAATGAGCAAATGCTGCCATGTTGCGGTGTCACTGTTTGGAGAAAAAACAATTCAACTTTGAACTGCCTTAATCTCAGTGTATTGTGGGAAATCTGACTTTAATCAATAGCTTTTTTTGTAAAAATGTAACTAGGTATTTTGTGAAACTTCTGTACATAATGTATACTGTAGCTCTTCACACAAAGCAACCTCAAGAAAAGCACATTTGGCCAAAAAAAAATATTAAGCAACACCACAAAAAAACGAGCATTCCTTCACATTTATTCAAACAACTCTTATTCTCAGGCCACGTCAAGGGCAGTCGTGCCGTGGCAGGTCAGCACACCAGCTACCCTGCCTTTACCAGCGTTCCCAGGTCAGCTCCCTAGACAGGGCTACTTGCCACACGGTGACTAACCACTGAGCTCTAGGGCTGCTCCTGGCCCGAAGGCCCGTCGCTGGTGTGTATCTGGCCCGTTGTGGGGACAGGCAGCTGGTGGAAATGTTGCAGGGCCTGTGCCACCTTTTCTGGGCAGATGTTGTACACAGGATGGGTCGGTGCCTGGGTGTGGAAACCAGGGGAAGATAAAAAGGGTTTTATTGAGCCATGATGTTAACTCCATTATGTGGTTTGGTATTGTAGGCGTGACAGTTTCATTTTCACAATGGTTTCTTCACAGACTAAATGTGTTAAAGCCCCAATGGAGACTGCCCATTGAGCAGAAGGGAAACTGGTTGTACGGTTAACTCCAATTTGTGGTTTGAGTTCTGTAGGTGTGACAATTAATTTTCACAATGGTTTCTTCACAGACTACATTTGTTAAAGCCCCAATGGAGACTGCCCATTGAGCGGAAGGGAAACTGGTCTTTCCTAGTCTGAACACTACTATTGTATTCAGTGATGTGTTGTATTCACTGCCAAGTCAATTCTCTGGTTGCTACCCCTAGTGATTACTCATACTGGATAAGTGTAGAACCCCATATACAATTCAAACAGCATTTTGTTCAGACTCATTTGATACTCCTGTATATTTCCAGTAGTCACTTTAGCGACACCTACAGTTATGTAAATAAGTGAACAATTAAAAACAATCACATACAGTATACTCTAGACTGCATGCATCTAGTTCTCCATATCATTTCTAATGGACCAACCATGCAAATATCCTTTTTTCTGGGAATATTGCATAGACACCCAATTTAAAAGAAAGCAATTGATATGAAAAGGCTTTCATGATTAAGCGATACTCAGGCAATGTGTCCTTCCTATAAAGTCTTACTGTGACTACAGCCACACATTTAAGTGATTTAAGTACCTGCACCACACGTATACTGTACATACACCAGAAGTTCACAGTTTGTTTCTTTAATCAAGGAGTGCATGCATTTGTTTAACGTTTTTTTTCTCAGTTACCATGGCCGGAGTGTGGCGTGACCCCTCTGAAGTATTGAGGCCACTTACAGTGGATATAAAAAATCTACACACCCCTGTTGAAATGACTTTTTGTGGTTGGTTTTTGTAATGTAAAAAATGAGACAAAGATAACTCATATCAGAACTTATTCCACCTTTATTGTGACCTATAATGTGAACAATTCAATTGAAAAACAAACTGAAATCTTCGAAGGGGGAAAATGAGAAAAAAAAAAAACATACAATAACCTGGTTGCATAAGTGTTCATACCCTTAAACTAATACTTTGTTGAAGCACCTTTTGATTTTATTACAGCACTCAATCTTTTTTGGTTGGGAGTCTATTAGCATGGCACATCGACGTGACAATATTTGCCCACTTGTAAAAGCTCTTCAGATCACTCCACAGATGTTCAATTGGATTAAGATCTGTCACTGGCTGGGCCATTCCAAAACGTTCATCTTCTTCTGGTGAAGCCATGCTTTTGTGTATTTTGATGTGTGCTTTGGGTCGTTGTCAAGCTGAAATGTGAACTTCATCTTCATCTTCAGCTTTTTAATGGGCACCTGAAGGGTTTGTCCCAAAATTGTCTGGTATTTGGAACTGTTCAGAATTCTCTCCACCCTGACTAAGGCCCCAGTTCCAGCTGAAGATAAACAGCCCCAAAGCATGATGCTGCCACCGCCATGCTTAATTGTGGGTATGGTATTCTTTGGGTGGTTATGTGCTATTTTTGCGCAAAACATACCTTTTGGAATTATGGCAAAAAGTTCAAAGAAAAACATCCAAGCCCCGCTGCAGTTTGCACGTGGGAAAATGTGTTATGGTCTGATGAACCCAAGTTTGAACTATCTATTAAATAAGGTGACATGACTTATGTCAAAGTTTATTGTATTATTCATGCTATAGACTATTTAAATAATGTTGTATGGCTGTCGCAGTGAAGAAAATGTTCTTGCGGTGATTAAGGGTGGCCCAATACCGCTGTCTGCGGTATTATCGCAATTTTTGGGTTTTTGTTATGAATTGTCAAGTATGTTGCGCAGAGCTTCCAAAATAATGTTATTCTGGGTCATTTATAACGTGATCTCAGTCCGTGGTGAGACAATTGTGTAACATCATATGCTTTCTACCAGTTTAGTAGGCCTACTGGTAATCATGTGTAACTTTGTCCGGCAGATGTTGGGCCAAAATATCAGATGGAAATTATGACTAATTAATTATTAAATTAAGCATATTAAATAAAGCATATTAAATAGCGCAAGATCAAAATCCTATGGTGCGTCAAGCGCGTAGCCTACGGTACACCGCCTTGATTTAGGTAGCATGTAGACAGAAAGACGTGATGGCACAGTTTCAGTTTAACAACCCGAAAGATTAGGGGACAACATATTCCATTTCCTTTCCCACACGAAATGCAGATATGTCCCAAAAGAATCACTCCAGTGTGTCTGTGATGCACGATGCGCTTCCCAGACTAAGTACAGCACTTTACTAAACTGTAGTAAACTGCTGAAAAGCGTAACATCTGAGTGTCGTAAATACATACACTCCCAAAGGCTACAACCGGCTAATATGGGGATGGGGGTATTTGTGCTTAGCGCACACGCCCTAGATCAGACGTCATATTCGATGGGCTAGCCTCATGAAAAAAAATGTAATTTAAAAATTGCGGTTTGCGGTACCGGCGGTTGCTTTCCACGGCCTGCGGTTGGGTTAGCAACACCGCGGTATTGCAATATTGCGGTTATCGCGACAGCCCTGTTTCCTGTTTTTATTTGGTTTGGCTAGCCAGTGTATATATATACACCTTGTTTGTTTAATTTATCATTGATATACAAATTTGACTCTGAATGCATGATTAGATAATCTATTATGGAAATAATAGCATATAGAAGATAATATAGGTATCATTTTGGAGGTAATTGTATTCATAATCTAGTAACCAATATAAAAAAAAACAACATTCTGTTCATATACAAAATCCAATACATCATTTCAAGTCTTTGGAAGGTCAGTGTTCGGGTAGTCTTTTTGGATTATTGTACTTTCAGTTGACCTCATGTTCATTTTTGTAAATATAGTACAAATTTTGTAAGTAATATTTTGTCTATATTCCTGGTTTTAGTTGCCCATCTTATATGTTGTACATACTTAGGATACAATTAATAAAGAGGTTTATTTACCCAGACATGCAAATATTTATTCCTGGCTCAGTCCATCACACTTACCAGTCTGTTCTCTTCCTTTCCAAGAATAAACTCATGGTGGAGGTCCATGTTCCCAAAGTGTTGTGCTATGGACAGGCCGCTTAAGCAATAACAGGTGTGGTAAAAGTCCCTGGACCTGCCAACACAATGAGAAGGTTCATCTGCAAGCAGTAAAATGTTTCAAGTCATTGTCATGCGGTTAGTAGCCTGATCCAAAATTCACTTTGTGAATAAATTCTGGACTCTGGAATCCAGAATATGGACACACTCAATCGGGAAGTGTTCGCAGTTACTGCCTCCTACTGGGCATAGACCAAGCAGGGAACCTCTACAAAAGGGAGTCAATTCCCATAGACTCCAATGAAATGTTAAAATGTTCAACTTTACAGCAAATGTAAACATGTTTACAGCCATGTTAAAAACATGAAGACAAAACAACTGTACGGAGCTGCATTTTCTACAAGTCATCGGTTAAAAATAAGGTATATTAAGGGCCGTTACAGGCGGGAGAGAGGTACTACAAAAATGGCAACAGCCTGAGCCAGCACAGTGCGGTATAAATACGTTCTTGAGAAAAGCTATG
>JAODLL010048601.1:0-19717 GCA_026546735.1 Forbesichthys agassizii | reverse complement strand
ATATATTTGGTTCTCTGCTCACATAACTTGAGCAACAGAGACTCAAAAGAACCAAAAAAAAATCCGGACTTTCCGCCATAGTGTGCAGATGAAGATGTTATTACACAGAGTAAAAGTGTTATTTTAGTACTCTTGTTTTTCTAAACAGAGTAGGTTAAAACATTAATGCAATACACCTACTTATCTACTGATATATACATTACAGTGTGTGAGAGATTAAGCAATAAGAGTAAATACAGGAAAATATGGGTGAAGAAGAGCATTATATATGGATCATCTGCCACTGTGAATACAGATGCTATGTTTGGCATTTAATGCTGAACTGCTTTGTAGAGAGAATCACCATAGTGCTAGGACATAAGTCACATGAGGTTGACTTGTTTTGTGTATGCATATCGTGTCTATATGTAAAATATACAGTTGTTTGTCTGTCTGCATTTCTTTTTTGTCCGTGTTTTTTTGTATATGCATGCGTGTGTTTTGATATTGTTCATTTCCCGCTGGTTATGCATACAAATCAAGGACACGACCTGCATTTATATTCACATAAGCAGATGTACACTTATGTATATAGAAAGCAGTTATTTTGCATTAGTGTTTCATCTCAATATAAATAGATATATGGCTATTGTATCACAGTGGCACGTCTTGTCACTGTGGCTCATCTAAGGCTGTAGACTAAAGTGCAGCATATCTTGCCTATAGCTCCCTCAACTTTAATGCATGTAGACAGATAAATGTATGGACATGGTATAAAAGTCTGGAGAACAGGCATAGTCAGTGAGAGACACTGTGTTAGAGGAGAGTGTCACTGGCATAGGCTTCACACTGAAATAATGTCTTTCCATCTGTAGTCAATAGATCAAATCCTTTGTTTCCGCTCCCTGTTTTCTCCCTTGACCAGTCTCTGTTTCTCACCCCATTTACTTTCTGTAGACTCCTCGATGTGCTAGACGCCTCCCTGGTCCATCTTGAATGCACACTGCATCAGTACATCTGAACCTAAACAAAAGTTACACGTCTCCCTCACATGCTATTGATCTGCCCTTTCGCTGTGCTTTTGACTCGGCTTAATTGAGACCGAGCCTTTGCTGCTCTGCAACATAACGTAGCCAGTTAGCATTCCACTGCTGTCGCTATACTGAGGCTGTCCCACCTTTCTTTCTGTACTACTTATCGAACACGAGTGAGATCCCTGCCTGTACACACATCAGTTAACTAAATACTTGTCTGTTTTCAATTTGGTTTTCAGTTACAATTTGTCTCAAGTCATGTAATTCCATTTGTTTCTTTACTTCCTGCTCAGATCTTAATGTCGATTAATTTTTTTAAGTTTTGTTTTACATTTCAAGAGTTAATGATCACCATGGATGTCATATATTGTAACGCTAAATGCTAAGTCTATTATGAAAGAAGGGACCAGAAGAAAGCTCATTTGAAATGATTTAAGTGTTTCACAAGAGTTACACAGCATGCTTTGATGTGGAGCCTATTGTGAAAAACTCTTCAAGATAGAACATGCATTGTACATTACATTGTTGACTAATGTATGAAGTTTGATTTCCATACGTGTGAAATTAAATGAGCTTCAACTACTATATCATACATTTTCATGCATTTTATAACATTAAATCAACTTCACCCATGTAAAGTCTCTTGTATAGCTTATCAGTACGATACATAATAGGTCTTGCAATAAAGCTTAGCCGAAAAGGCTTGTGTAATGGGCTAATTTGGTCTACTGTATCACACATCATGCTACATAATTTGCATGTCATACTGTACTGTGTGAGTCCATTAACATTGGCAAACAAACAAACAACAAGTGAGTTATATTCAAATTCTTACTTTAAAATGTGATAAAAACAATGTGTGATAATAAAGCGCTAACTTACTTTCCAAAGACTGTTTCCTCTCCAGTAGGATAACTAATTTCCACCCTGTGGTCAGACTTTCAGGGGTAGCTAATTAAGGTGTTGTGGGTAGTTGACAGCCAGATAGTGTTACCAGGGAAATGGGAAAATACATTTCTGGAAATGAACATTTTAAATTCAGCTTTCATCATCATATGAATACTATACTGGCTGAAGATAATTTATTTCTTCATTATATATATTATAGTATATGCTATGCTACACACAATGATCTTGCATGCTTTCAGATTTTCTGGACATATTGGATAGTGTTAGGAATTGATCAACATTTTTTAAAGATTAACCATTCAAATTAGGCAATCTTCAGATTGCGTGTCAAACTGATTAGTCAAGACTAATAAAATAGCATCCTGCAGCGTTTTACTTTAACACAGTGAGCAGGCCTAATGAACATGTGAAGATATTCCCAAATTGGATTAATAACACTTTGGTTCTTTATGGACTAAAGGAAAATAAATGAGAAATGGGCAGTTTTGGACATATATTCTTTGCTTCAAAGGTAAAATTTTGTTTTCTGTTTACATAGGCCAGCTGGCAGTGGTATGTCCTGAATCAGTTGTTGCTTTCTAGCCTAACTGAACGCTTGAATTGTGGATAAACTCACTGTTCTAACGGTAGCTGGGTTTACACCCTTTAATGTCTTTCACAACGGAATCTTTCTGACTGACGGTTTCGTGTTAACCTGTTCACATGGGATGTCATCGGGTCTGGTGTTTACATGCGGCATCGCTAGTTATCGGAATTGATGTTAAAAATGCAGCTACTGTCTGAAAAATCATCCACTCATGCCTCCTCTTGTTGTATACAAGCAACCCCTTTATAAGCCCTTTGTGTATAGCAAAACATATGTTTATTAGGGCAAGGCATTGTCCTTGAAGACAATTTGTGATACAGTAGTTTCTTCTAACAAGATATTGTATCTGTAGATACTAAGATAAAAATAAGATAGACATTTTCATCTGAATGGATGGGAACAATCAAATTCAATCAAATGTAATAAAATTACAACATAGCATCATCTAAGATGCAATTAATATCATGTAAAATGCATCATAGTGAACATTTACTTGATAACTTTGCTCTAAATAACTGTTACAAAGAACATTGAACCACACATTGTCTGTGATGCAAAGCAATGTTTAAATGTGGTCTTGACAGAACAATACCAATAGCAACACTGCACTTTGATATGTGATATCAAAGATACAGAGATTTAGTTTATGTTGATATGGTTCTCGCTGTGGTGCTTTGATGTTAAGGATGCATCAGCTATGTTTGCTTTTCTATTGCGTCGTTTGAAGGTACCAAAAGTGCCGTCCCAGTTGATTGTGTCTAATTTCATCTTCCTTTTTAAACTAGGTTTTATACAGATTTCAGCTGATTTACATTATAAGAACTAACAAAAGGAATAATTATCCAACCAATAAAAGAAAAAACTAAAGTTGTAAGAAAGGAAGTACACTTTTATTTATTAAACAAACTGTTTTGCATGTACAGTATGCAAATAATTACATGAATACTGTAGATATTGCAGTTTTTTTTAAAGCAGAGGAAAACACAACCATATTCCATCTCAATACGGTTAAATGTAAATATGAAATGTGAAGTTTGAATCTTTCTGGGGTTCTTAGTGTGGTTCCATAAATATGTTGGTAATTATTCACACTGCCAGCTGCTTTAACCAAAAATGCTTCATAATACGTCATAGATCATATCTTCAGGTTGAGCGATAATTAAGTTGCTATTCTTAGTGTTTATGGAAATTCAAATCAATCAAATCAGTTACAAATCAATAGAGACAAACAAAACCAATCACCTGCAGAACTTAATGGAGACAAATCATGTGTCTCTGTGTCCTTTTTTGTAAGCTGTTTATTTTGAAAACCAGATGCAGGCATTCTGGAGTTGGTAATGTTTGACTATCTTTATCAGGAGTATTGTTAACCACTGTGCACCTTTTTCCAACAGTGTCTTCATCTCTTACACAACTGCTGGCATTGCGATTTTCTGCTGGATATTTTATCTTATCTCATGTCTCATCTCTGCATTCTCACACACTCTTGGATCTCCTCCTCGCTCACAAGATCCAGAAGGGGTTCATGAGCCCAAAACATTGAAACATACTGTATGTTTTATGACATTATATATAGCTGACTAACACAATGCCTGAACCAAAAGTCAATGTTAATGAAATAAACCTCCTAATTCGTGTTTAAATTACATAGGGTGTGGAGTCAAAACAATAACAATAGTGTTTGCCATGTTTCGCCATAGCGTCTTGGAAGTATTGGAGAGTAAGATTTCCATAATTTATGGCTAAAGCACAACTGGCTTGCCACCTCAGGGAAACCCTCAAGGTCATCAAGGTATTCAGTGAAGGTCCAACATAATAGCCTAATTCATATATAATTTATTCATTTATAACTAAATAATAAAATGATTGTAATTTTGAGTTAAAGTGAAATGTTAGTAAGCAGCAGACTTATCTGAATCTTAAACTGTGCTTTTTAAAAGCTACATTCCATGAAAGCAAACAACTATCTTGTGATAGTTGTTGGGCAGAATAGTCTTAAGTCCCTGTCATTTTTACAACCATGACGTGGGCTCGTTCTTTTATAGTTCTCTGCGTGGGCCCTTCAATTAACAAATTGATGACCCAATGCCAGTAGCTTTCATGTCAAATAAATGGGGGTGTATTTGAATCATTAACCACGTCCAAGTAAATGTGGGTGTATTTGATTCATTAGCCATCATATTGTGATATTGGGTGAAAGGGGGGCATTCTATAAAGATTTGAACATCATTTGACTAATTCAGAATATATCCCAGTGGTGAATCATGATGCTGTGTTGTGACTGATTGTGACAAGCATGGGCTTGGCTTCCCGCCAAACAAATTGTAGGCTACTGTTAGCTACAATCGTACTCAACAGAGCAATATTACTATAGCAAATCAAGATCAATGCAACTGAATAATACCAGTGGTTTAAATATACAATACCAGTGGTTTAAATATACAATTATAGATATATTTTTGAATATTTTTGTGTCAAATGGAGACACAGAGGACCTGATGCTGATTTATTTTTGAGAATGCCTTTTAAACAACTCTTTGGAAAGGTCCCAGCCACCAGTAGTAATGAAGGCTAGTACAAGAGCTAAGATATCTTATATCGATAGTTGTAGTATTGTTGGGATGTTTCAAATTGGATCTAGCTTACTTTTAACTACTTTTTTGCAGGAGATATGATCTATTAGCTGCATTGTTAGCTCAGTTGTCTTACCTAGTGGCTAGGTGTAGTTACCTCCATCTATTTTTGATCACTTTACCGGTCAAGACAAAAGAGTGAAGTTTACTGTGAAAGAAATCCTGATCCCCTAAACAAATGTCTAAAGCAAGCCAAAATATTGAAAGCTATAGAAAGTCTGTCTAGAACTAATTGCAAGCCACTAAGGACAGTGCCAAGTTTGAAACACTGAAAATGTGTTGTCATAACACCGTAGAACGACCGCAATAGTTGTGCAGAAAGAAAACTCAAATACAAAAGTTTTCAGAGATTATAATTTTTTTTCCAGGCATTTAAATTATATTTCAAGGTTTCACACTCTAAGTTACAGCCTTTCGAACCTTTTATTTTTGGTTTCTAATCATGGCAGGATATTCATCCCATAGAAATTGTTGATCCTGTTGTCCAGCCTGCCATACATGTTTGTCATTCACATGAATGGTCAAGATTAATGTTGCTTAATGATTGCATTGAGACCGGTAGAATAAAATTGTGAATAAGATACTGTAGCTCTCAAAAGCATGTTGTAGTTCTTTCTGTTTATTTCTCTCTGATATTTTATAACTATTAATTGAGAAATGTGCTATTATTTACTACATACCAGGTGCAAAAATCTTACTTTACAGGGCAGCTGTAGCAACAGTAACCAAGAGGGGCTGTGCATTGAATAGCAGACTAGTGCCACTGCTGTTAAACTCATGATTGTTTTCAAAGTAGACAAAATCGGAACTTAGGTTATGCTACATTGGACATTTTTATAAAAATAAAAAAAATCTCAAAATTTGAGTTACCTATGAAACTGGGGAAGATGTGTCCCCCCTGTCCCCCTCACCTTCTGTGCCCCTGTGATGGTTTTCATGTAGCGATTTAACCTACAGAATGGACCTTGTAGTTCCAGGACACCCAATAGATGGGGTTACGAGTTTGGTTCTGTTTGCTTACTTCTTTTTCATTGAAGATACAGGCAGGGTTTGTATGGCTGATCCAAGCCAAATAGAGAAATGTATGTTTCCGTAGCGGAGAGTTTTACAGGAAATTGAGAAACCTGAAACCACACCCATATCCCCTTGTCAAGGCAACAGAATCTGTGAAAACTGATAAATTGTTCATTTCAGTGCCTAACAGCAGCAAGACCCACATCTGATTAGGTTTCCCAACCCATAGTTGGAAAACATTGCAGCAACTAATTTATTTCATTGATAAACATCAATCCTGCTCGCACAGTCTGTGTCGTTTCAAAGATTGTATTTCTGAACGCACACATTTTCCAAAAACAGCCACGTGTAAAGCCAGGTTTAACAGGAGTAGAGACTTCAGTTGGAATAGATATTCTAATGAAACGGTTGTTCTGTATAAATAAGAAAAGCATCTCTCTCTCTCTCTCTCTCTCTCTCTCTCTCTCTCTCTCTCTCTCTCTCTCTCTCTCTCTCTCTCTCTCTCTCACCTATGCAATATATATGTTTTACCCTCAGTCAGTATGTATTTGATGTTGCTTTTACAAAGGCTTGAAGGAAGGATATGTGGAGGGGGGGCACCATTGTCAGAAGCCACAATATGGGCCATAAACTCACTGGGTAGAAATGCACAGAGAACAGCATTAAATAAGGAGGAAGACACCCATATTACAGTGACATGGAGGTAATAAGAGAAAAGTTTGATATAATCAGGCCACAGGTGTGGGAGGGTAGACATACGAATGACCGAAAGAGGTGGACATAAGGGGAGATAATTCATATTTGTTATAAGATTAGGTGTGAAGATTAAACCAATTAAGTTAAAAAATATAATAGCAGAAGAGAAGACTCCACAAAGAAAAATAACGCAAGTTGAATAGAGTGGGAAGGAGGGGAAATAATTGAAATAATATATTATTTATCTATTATTGCAAGGTAGTCTTTAATAATGCCATTTTTTTTAACTGATGTGGGTTATTGAAAAAAGGGAGCTCATTTTTAATTTAATTGTTTGATTAAATATTCTAAAACCCAAGGTCGGACGTCAGAGGCAAATACAGAGCTTGCTTTTAATTTACGATGAGGAAATTGACCAAGGTCATTTTAGGTTAATAGCTATTCTCAAAACCCTGCGATGTTAAAGAGATTCAAACAAATTATATATAGTTATGATCCAAAAACCCCTGGCACTTTTCTGCTGGAATAACTAATTCAGTAAAAACACATTTTTTCCATATATCTGTGTGCTTCAGAAGCACACATTTCACACATAAATAACAACCCTTAATGGGGCGAAGGAAATATACTGTACTTCGTATCTAGAGGAAGCCTTGCAAGGGGCAAACTAAAGGAGGGGTCATCTTGCCATGACACCCTCGTTATGTCCTCTTACTGTTGTCATGGAAATGGTTGCATATCAGAATGTGACTTAAAATAAAGCCTCCATGCCATGGCAACAGTTTTATAAAAAAAAACTGTAAATAGGGATCTCTCTGCATTTAGAAGACACCAAAGAAAGCCAATATACATTGCAACCAATATACATTACTGAGAAACATTCTAACAATCATGTTTTCCTCCAAACACACTATTAATACTGTTAAAGTACAGAATGTGGCATTTTGTGGAGTTGCCCCAGTGTCATTATTTTCACAAGATGAATGTACAATTAGTCTAATAATATGTAATCAAAAAAGCAGTGCTTTTAGTGCACTGCCATTGAGAAATGTTAATATTCAGCTATGAGGCATGGAGGCTAAATCAGGTGGCCTGAGAACCACATATGTGAAGTTGACAGGCATGGATGCTTTCATGAGGACGGAGAATGCCTTTGCCTGTGTCCTATGTCCTTGTTCTGACTTTGATGCGTCATGGACAGAGAACAGACTACCAGCAAAAGCAACCACTAACATCTGTGAGTGGGATTTGATCCCGGTATGGAACAGCATATCAATGGTTTTCCACATCACCATAAACTAACCAGGACACTGATGTTCAGGATTCAATTGTGAAGCTACAACACATGCCAAATATCAGACGGATTTCACATCTGGTTTTGCTGAATTTACATTATGCTCCAGGGA
Source organism: Forbesichthys agassizii (assembly GCA_026546735.1). NCBI lineage: Eukaryota > Metazoa > Chordata > Actinopteri > Percopsiformes > Amblyopsidae > Forbesichthys > Forbesichthys agassizii. Next base: position 11,460 of record JAODLL010048601.1, on the reverse strand, counting down.
AGATCAACCCATCAATACTCTGAGCTCTAACAATTGTCTGTTAGAATTTTGTGTTGTTTTACTGACACATCCTTGGTTCAGACAATTAATAAAATGTATGTCTAAAGACATACAGTAGGTGCTGACATGCATTTTTCAATCATTCAGACTACACAGAGAAGAAATGTTGTTTCATCAGTCTGAAAATAGGTGTGCTTCAAATGCTCACTCCGTGTCAACTTGTGTGAGCGGAGTTAGTAGGCCGACATATGTGAGCTTTCTCTGGTGTCGACGCCTCTTTGACACTCTGAACGCACTAAATCACTCGCTCCTGACTCCACTCCTCAGGCCAAGTGCAGGCATGGAGGGAAAGACAAACAGATTGAAAAAGTTATGAATAAATGCATAATATATCTATATCTATATAACCGATATTGTCTCATTTTATATTTCTCTTTTAAAAATTCCGATATAAATTAAATATCGGTATATCGCCCAGCCCTACATTACAACATTAACTTGGTTTATGAAGTCTAGGCAATTGCGATGTAGATTACACACTAAAAATTGCTTTCTAAAATTGCTTTCTTATCAAAAATATAATGTAATAAAAGCTTTGCGGGTGTGGCGTCAGTAGTGTTGTACAATATTTCACATTATTATTGATAATGCTCCTTCCACAGACAGTATAGACCAGGTTTTTGCTGGTCAATCGCGTAATCACTTTCCCCTGCCTCAAGATAGCAATGTGCCACCAATGCGCTAGACCACACCTCATGTTTAGACCCACACTCACTGGCGCTCAAATGGGTTTCTATTTAGACAACATGGGCGCTGGATGGGAAAACGACAACTGCGTTGGTCTGAAACTAGCAAAGACACTTGCGTTCCAGCTTTGCACTGCATTACGCCGGGTGTAAGATAGGGCCCAAAGACTTAAATAATTACATTCAATTATAGTCAATTATAATGCAGTATACTGTAATACTAGTGGTTAAGATCACATTTCCTCCTAACTTCTTGCTTTACAAAATTACATGTTGGATCATACAGTACATTTTTTTAAAAGGTGAACATTCAGGTACCACCCACACACACATCAATAGCAAGGTTATTATATACTGTATAGCGGACACAAGTCTTTAAATGTCAGCAAGGTCTAAAGACTGAAATTACTACTTCTTGTCTTTCTCAACTCCTGATTTGTGTACTGCAACTAAAAGAAAAAAGCGGTTTCAGGCTATACAGTACACTCAACACCTGAGTGGTTTAAATCAGGTTAGAAGTTTTAAGAGTTTATTAAAGCAGTGAGTCGGGAATTTTTAAATGTCAGACAAGTATGTGAGTGGGTGCAATGTGTGAAAGTTGGTCTAACAGAATATTATTGAAATACAATGTCTTATTGTCTAGAAACTAGTAAACTAGGACTGAACTAGGCCTACTTCAGCCGGCCGTGGGCATGAGCCAACACCATCCAATACATAGTTGTAGCGGGTTATTATGGTTCCGAATATTATTACGTCTCAAATATTAATACATTTTGGGGAAAAAAAAGATTATATTTTCATAATTTCATATTTTCCTCGAGGCACCACTGTTATTTAGAGGCATAACAGAGCCTTCATTATAGCTTACCCTTAGTTATCTAGGCTACATTTGTAACATTAAGTTTTCAGAATTATTATATTACAATTTACCATTAAATGTTTTTAAGAGGATTTATTGTATAGTCTGGTATCCTACAAACAAAGAAGACATCTCGTACGCTAACAAAGTTTATTTAGACACACGCACACTAAAATTTACTGGAATATCTCTTTGTGGCTATCGTGTATTCTCTCAGAGGTCAGAAGCTCAGAAATTCGGAGCACAAAAGGGTCTGAGGAAAGCACGCGTCAGCTTTATAAGCTGTCGGTAGTTGCGCCCACTTTAAACTATTCTAGTGACCTGATTGGGTGCCTTCGACAGGGGCGGGCACGTTACGTCTTTGATAGTGTCTGATAACATTCCTTTGCAAGGAAATTCTACAGGCAATTTGGTGTCAAAACTCTAATAGCATTGTAGTAAAACGTATGAACACACATTAAAAGAACAAAATAAAATTGTAACACCACCCAATAACAAAACTTATTAAGTAAGTAAGTAAGTAACATTTATATATAAAGCAAATTTCACATAAAAATCACAAAGTGCTTCATAGCATAGGAGAAAACACAGCAATAGTATATACATGACAGCACATGACACAAATAAATAACCAAACAAAAGCAAATAAAAAAACTACATATACACGTCAAAAACACTACAAATACAACTCAGACCGGCCTCGCCAACCTAACTAAAAGCTTCCTTAAATAAAACAGTTTTCAACTGTGTTTTAAAAGTTTCCACTGAATCAAAGCAGCGTAGGAAAGGGGGCAATGCATTCCACAACCTAGGTGCCACTGCTTGAAAAGAATGGTCCCCTCCAGTTTTCAAATGTGTATGGGGAACAATTAAAAATCTCTGACCTGTTGATCTAAGACTACAAGAGGACGTGTACAGCTGTACCAGGTCAAAGATGTAAGGGCGCGCTTCTCCTTGTAGGGCTCTAAAAGTAACAACCAAATTGCTTGATCTGAGGAATACTTGGTCAGGGGCAATGATTAGTGTTTCAGTCTTAGCAAAGTTCAGAATAAAAAGTTATCATTTAAACACTGCTTGATACTAGTCAGATGGTTGATTAGAGAGGACAGTTTGTATAACTCAGTTAAGGTTGTAAATTATTTAAATGATGATGATCTAAGAAAGAAAAGACAGGCATCACATATAACATATTGGTAATAAGCATTGCCCTTAGCTGCACCCTTAGTTCCTTTAATAATTAAGAGAATATTTAATGTACTGCAGGTAGGCTACATACAGTCTCTCTCTCATAGCGGGGGAGCACATCATTTATATTACTTTCACACCTACTGGTGCAAGGCTATATTCTAGTGTAGGGATTTTAATTACAGCCTCTTACTTTGTGAATCAAGTTAAAGATCTTGTCAAGTATACATACACAAAACATGACATAATGGTTTGTTCTCCCCTGCAACAATGTCTTTTTATAATGTCCTTCGCCCGTGAGGTGTGGGGGGACTTTGAGGTCTGGCCTCCATCTACTCCCTGCGGGGGTAGCTGTCATCAAAGCATCTCTGTGTTGCTTTGTCCTGGGACAGAGGTCCCGTGCTGTTGTTTTTGTTCCGGGATTTATAAAACATTTTGGTGTTATAAACACAAAATGTGATGTGGTCCCTATAGGGATCCCTCATATATTCCTCATATACTGTAGCAGCAATGTGACTTTTGAGTACAATTGTACATATTAAAAGGCAGAGTTGATCATACTCAAGATTTCTTGCGATCTTTGATCTCAAATCAACGCCCTCAGAAGCTCTGCCCTCCAAATTGAAACACATTGCAAAGCCAAGCGGCCTTGTTGTCGTGAGTGGTGTTCAAAACTATTTTATGTTCCTATTTACGGAGCCAAGGCTGAGTAGATTTACCAGATTATTTTTTCAACACACACAGAGAACGAAATGCCAGGTGAATTTGGTGAATTTTACAAAAATGTATTTCTTACAATTAGCTTGCAATAGCTGGCTATACATTTTATGGAGCAGGTAATGGTTAGCAAGGGATATAAATCATGCTTAAAGATGTTTACAGGTAGGTTGGGGATTTTTACCTACCATATTAGGCCATCCTAACGCAACATCTTACCCAGTCTGCCCAGTTAAACCCTTCCACCACCACCCAAATAAGACACTGACAACCAATGTTATTAACAACAGTGCAGCTAAATCATTTACTTTTTACAACCACAGAACCAGCCTTCGCTGACCTGACCACTAGGGAAACAGGCACTATTTAGTGTTAACAGATTTCAGATACAGGGCCTTGTAATGTCATGCCAAATACTTCAAGAAATGTGACACAATGCATCTCTGTGTGGCACTTGTTAGTGCATGTTTTAAAGTTTATTAATTAGAGGGTAAGTCCCAGTGATAGAGTGTAGTGTCCTATCCAGGAGGTGTACTTAATAAACCAAGCTGCCTCATGCTCGGGAAATAACTCTCCTGTGAGCCAGCCTGCCTCCCTTAATTAAATGAATTCCCTGGGAAGTATAAAGCCAGGGCCAGCACATTTGTTCTATGGTCCTGGTATAAATTATTGCTCCATCCTTTTGTTGAAGTTTGTTTTCTATTGTTTCTCAAGCTACAATATTATTCGGATGTTACGTATAGATTTACACATGAAACACAGCAGACTTTTCCTTTCATGTTGTTCAGCTCAGGTGTCGTCGGGGCAACAGCTACAATATGCTCCCAAGTTGGGTGTCTGCGATGACAAGTGAGGGGCTTGCAGCCAACAGCTTTGCACTCTAAACATTTCATGCTCTGTGAACTGGCATAATCCATATAGTTCCCCTGTTCATGTACTGTCGCCAAAGACGCTACACGTGTCAACGGCATCATCGCTGAAAGAGAGCCTGTTGAAGCTGTTCGGATTTATGTCTCATGTCCGGAGTGGATGGAAAGCACTTGCTGTGCAGCAGTAATATGAATGTGAAAAGGGAGTTATTATAGTGAAAATATTTCATGGTAAAAAGCTGTTGCTAATGTCAAGACCTGGCAGGATACTGTATAGAAAACTGAAGCTATTTGAACAGAAATGAATGAAATACACTATCAATGCTATTGAGACATAAATGCACATCTTACTGTATATGCAAATACAATATTTAGCACCCATTTAGAGAGAGGGCCTAGGTTTTTTAATGATAATTAATTTGTATTGATGTATAACCAAGACTTAATTTGAAATGTGATTGCCTACAGGTCATACAATGCTATTTTTTCCAGGAATTCTTCAGATGAAATGGCAGATAGAGAGCTATTTGTTTGCAGAACTAACCAGTTGTCAGTACACTTGTTTTGGTTTAAAACATAATTTGCACTTCAAGGTCCTGGCTTGCAAGGTTTTGTAATTGAAAAGCTTTGTGAGATTTCATAATAGCTTCAAACGGATGAACTGGTGTTGCGAAGTGGGGAGTGCATCCGCAGACCAGAGGAATCGGCCAGAAACACAGATCTGTTCAAAACAAGCCTCGCTTGATGTATACGTTAATGGGTTTCTTCAAATGCAATGGCTCTCTGCCGATTAAAAAAAGCAGACACTAAACAGCTAAACAAACACTTGGGATAAGCAATAAGCAACAACTAAAGAACCAACAACCCCAGACATATAACGCATATCATTAAGCCTTTCCCACAGGTGCAGGGCATATGCCATTAGTGATCACAGGCAGCCAAGCCATGATGCTCGGTGCATTGGGCGTCGGTGGACCGCACACGGGCAGGATCGAACAGGAGACATGGTACGGTTGTTACAAATAGCTTTTTGCTTCATCGATAAATCCATTACCAATACACATACATTTGTGGTAATGTTATAATGACTAAAGGCATAGTAAGCGAATGTAAGCTCATACACTTTTTGCCAAATTCACTAAAAGAATTGTCTTGGTGCAATAGCTTACTGTTCTTTATGCATGCTGGAAAAATAGTCTGATACTTCTTCACAGCCTTAGTTCCTAAATAATATAAACACATGGCAGGCCTTCGCAATGCATTTCTAATGTGTGGGGTGGAGTTTCTGAGGGAGCCCCCTATGGCATTGAAGGGAGAGGTGTGTTTGTTTTGTTCGAGTTCAAATATCAACAAGTGTTCTCCAGAATGGTTTAGTATACCTTCATGTGTCAGCACTATAATACTTTATAATTTGATGAATACTTGAGAAATGCCTTTTATGTTTGGATTTTCAAATATGTAAAAACACATGTCAAGAGACAGGTTTTATTTATTTACATTGTTTAATTTGGCCTTAATATATTATCGAGGTTTATAAAAGGATGAGGCTTATTGGTACATTGAAAACCAATAAAAGTATTTTAATCATAAAATCAATGGTCACAATGTTGTGTGTGTTTAACCAATCCCTATGTGATCGATGAGTGCAGTGTTTATTGACATGTTATCACATAGAGCGCCGTAAAAGTGTATGCAGCATGCACAGTATTCACACGCTCATAGAACTCAACACGTGTGTGTGTGTGTGTGTGTGTCTGTATGTACTTAGTGAGCGTGTGTGGCATGGTCACAGATGGAAATCAGCTCTGTTTGTGTGTGTGTGTGTGGGGCATAGTGCGGTTGCAGGCTGAGCCCTGGTTCACATGGGAACAAATGATAGGGCTGCGTAACCAGAGCCTATCTGTAAAAAGATTAAAGTAACCAAATAGTAAAAACACACGTATGAATTAGAGTGAGACCTCCCATGTTAACTTCACCGCAGTGGCGGTTAACTGGTGGACACGGGCGCATGTGTTGGTGTGCCACCGCCATCAAATGCTGACGTTGGTTTGCAGATCATTTCAGTAACACAAATGGCCAGAATGCAGTATAGAAATGTAACCTTAAAGTGGTTCTATATGACATTCTGCCACTAGAGGGCACCACTAGATGCCCCAGCATCTCAAACAAAACACATAATGGGAGTGTCAATATATTCTCAGAATGCAAAAAATATATTTTTACGTAGAAAATATATTTTTGGTAATATATTCATATTTTAAGTATTCATAGCTCCTACATTATTACATAAGGTAGTTTGAGACGTATATTGTATTGCATTATCTATACATTTGCCAATTGGCATCTCATATCTGAATCTAATAAAAAACACAGTCATAAAATGCAAATGTTATTTATTTATTTACATATATTAAAAAAAAGACCAAATGCTAACCAAAGAAAATATTACAGAAGCTGAATAGAAAAAATAAATATATTATCAGGACCAGAAATAATGTCAAATGTTTCATGTTATAACATAAACACAATTTCACCTTATTAAGTGATAAGTTAGTTTATAAATAAAGTACAGTATATATCATGATACTGGTCAGTTTTTTTTTCTTCTGACGTGGCAGAATTACACTGCCCAAAAAACCACATTGATTGAAATTAATATGTACAGTGAATACAGTATTTGTTTCAGACCAGTCAGACTTCCTCTATAATATATATTATATTATATATGTTTGTATAGTGCCTCAGTTAGCAGGAGATGTTCTATTCTTAGCCCCTGGCTGGGCTGCATATGGCAGAAATGTAGACGACTGAAGCAGACAGTGAGGTGGTTAAGCATCTTGCTGAGGGAAATGTAGCGATGTCTTGCCACCCAGAGGACAGCGCATCTGGTTAGGGGATGTTCTCTCTGAACTGCCAGTTTGTTATCACATATTGGTGAACTTGAGCGAGGGGGAAGTCATTGGAGTGGGTGTTAGACTGCCAGCTAAATGGCCATGGGGTCCATCCAGTCCTGCCATACACTAAACACCCCTTAGCAAGATGCCTAACCCCTAGGCAGATAGATAAACACACCTTCTGAATGACATCATCATCATTTAGTATAGCATATATTTATAAAAATGTAGTTAATATCGCTTGTGCTGACACTGTTATGCCAATGTTATATTGACAAACCTAAATACATTATAATTGAATTAAAGAAAAACAAAGATTATTATTATTATCTCCATACGTCAATGTTTAAATAGAGTGCTGGTTCTGTTAGTCGTCATTCATACTGTAATGTATTTGTTGTGTCAGTGTTATTGCTGATAAACAGCTGTCATGCTCTCTCACTGTTCACCTAACTGTTTGCTGCTGCGGTCGTAAACTACTCAAATAAAAAAAATGAGAGCCTGGTTAATGAGGACCACAGGTCAGTGGTTTAATATCCATACACTGGAGATGGGCCAGTCACTGTTTGATGGATCTTCCACAGTGCCCGTCAGTGCTGTCCAAATGCTTGTTGGCATGGCATTTATCCCCTATACGAGCTCCAGAGATGCTGAACCTGCTGACCATACACCTTTAGCCCTTCAACATTTTACCATCTGATTATCAAATTAATATGAACTGTACGACTTCTCTCTTTCTATTAAGTGTGCGCGTGTTCATGTGCGCGTGTGCGTGTGCATCTTGGCAGGAGTAATATGAAATGACAAATTTGCCTCACTCCATTAAGGGCCAATAAAACTGCCGTTCTGCAGGTTGGTCGCTGCAGCGACGGAGGATGAAGGACCCTTGGCTGACTTGGAGAGGGGTAAACTCAGAGTGGGATTATGACGATACGCCATCAGCTTTTCCCTACTAGAGAACCTGGCGAGATGGCAAGAGAGGGTCTCTGTTAAAAAGAGCGGCACAAACTGACAGACAACATGGAACTGTGATTCTGAACATGCAGGCGAAAACACACAATCCAAGACTGAACTGGCAGCTTCATTCCAATGTAATTTACACTAAAGCCCCACTCAGATTGGATTAGTTTTATTGAGTGCAATAATTGTTATTGTTAAATAATTAGTCAGCTGCATTTGCACAGATTAGTGGCAGGATAGTCTAATAGGCTTTGGGTGGTTGATCCATCCATCCATCCATCCATCCGCTTATTCGTAATCGAGTCGCAGGGGCAGCAGCTCCAGCAAGGGACCCCAAATTTCCCTTTCCCGAGCCACATTAGCAAGCTTTGACTGGGGGATCCCGAGACGTTTCCAGGCCAGTGTGGAGATATAATCTCTCCACCTAGTCCTGGGTCTTCCCCAAGGCCTCCTCCCAGCAGGACATGCCTGGAACACCTCCCAAGGGAGGCACCCAGGGGGTATCCGTACTAGATGCCCGTACCACCTCAACTGGCTCCTTTCTACACAAAGGAGCAGCGGATTTTGGGTGGAGTTTGGGTGGTTGACAACCAGAAACATTATCTGAGGTTCGATCCCAAACATGCCTGGTTTACATGTATGTGTCTTTGAGCAATATCTCTCACTTAAATGCACTAAAGAGAAGGCTATACAGAAACAGGTAGTTACTAAATCACATTTGGAAGTTTGAGAGCTGAAATGTGTGTTCAATGTGTTTTAATCATTATACCTAATGTAAATATTACAGAAATAGTCACATCATACTTGAGTATATTGTACTGTATTCCTTACATTGATGTTAACTTAAATCATTTTCAAATAGGCTGCTAGCTGTTGTTAATGCTACTGCAGTTTCTCAGATCCTACCTGCATATGAAAAATATGAAAAAATAACTAGATAGATGGTTGTGCAGTGAATTTAGGCCGCAAAGGCTCCTGTGACAAGGAGAGAATAATTTTGCGCTGTGAATAATTTAACTGTAACTGATTTAGCATGGTTAATAATTTTGTCACATATCCACAGTCAAAGTCTGTTAGATCATTTTCCAAGTGGTTTACTCCATCCCCACGGCCCTGTGTGTGTGTGTGTGTGTGTGTTTGCGTGTGTGTGTGTGTGTGTGTGTGTGTGTGTGTTTGTGTGTGTCTCAATCCCCCTGGTTTAGTGCTGTTTAGAAGTTTGTTAATAGGATAGAAATATGGAGATATTTAAACACTTAACCCACACACACACCACCACCACCAACCCTCACCCTTTTCTGCACCCTTTTCCCCCTACAATTCTTTCAATCCCAACTCAGAGCCTCTTTCTGTCAATTCCACTCTCATCTATCGCTTTCACTATAATTCCCACAATCTCAAACTCCATCACTTTACTCCCTCCTCTATCTTGCCTATTAAACTCTCTCTCTCTATCTATCTCTCTCTCCCACCCCCACCCTCCCCCCACCCCCCCCCACTGAATTTTGTCCAACATCTCTCTCTCTCTAAAATGTCTTCCATTTCTCTGCCTTCATGCTTTTATCCGTCTATTCCCGTACCCCCCCATTGTCTCTATACAATCCCTCTCTCAACATTAATGCTTCAATTGGCTCCGCAGAGCAAATTAGTGGTTCGTCCATAAAATTAATTCGTAGACCCAGCAATCGTGTGCCAACTGTGTCTTTATTTTCTATATTGTGATGACGAAGGGAGATGAGGGTCTTGCGGTGGCAGGCGGGTTACTGGAAGGGTGCATAATTCTCAGAAAATCCCGCCAATTTCTTGGCTGAAGCTCGGCCCAAGGAATTAATTTTGCACGCGGTGGTAGTCCTTCTCGGCAATGTGTCACACACCGCACCGCAGTAGTGGGCGCCCAGGGACAGCCATTTTAACATTTAGCCATTTTGTTTTATGTCAAGATATGTTGACATTTGATATCAACCTTTGTGAATTTTTATATAAAACTTCAGAATTTTGATGTAAACTTTCTTGTCGTTTTAATTAACATTTCTATTTTGAAGTTGCTTGGTGGTCCAAGAATGCTTACAACAAGTCCCATCCTTTTACACCACGGAGGAAAACAATACATTCACTACCAGACAGAAGAATGGCTGTGTGGCTTTCTGCATGTAAAATAAACTGATAATGGCTTGCCATACTTACCTGCTGAAGCTGCTGCCCCAGCGACCCAACTCCGGATAAGTGGATGACGATGGATGGATGGATGGCTTGCCATTCTGCTCTCTGCAGACACACACAAAACCTATACAAAACAAGCCATAGTGCATATAACAACACATATATACCCCATGCTACAGAACACACCACTTATAGTGTAGCCATACACTACAGTATACAAACAAAACCAAATATTCACACATTAGGCAGATTGCATTTAGCAGCACTGTACACAAACATAGCATTACCACGGTCTGGATGAGATCACCAAGAGAGTCAGAGACAACAATATTTAGTTTTGCCATCATGTCTCTAAGTCAGTTCTTGTCATTCTCTCTACATTGAAATATATTATCAAATTGTAATGTCTGAGCCTGTGTTTGTGCGTGCGTGTGTGTCATGCAAGAGGTAGCTTCAAAGGGAGCTGAAAAAAGACTTTCAAGAATTTCAAGAGTGTATAATGAAGGTCACAGTAGAGATAGACAGAATTACAAAGAAAGAATCTTACAAGAATGTAGTATAGTAAGTGTGTGTGTGTGTGTGTGTGTGTGTGTGTGTGTGTGTGTGCGCGCACCGTGTTTGTGTCATGAAACTGCTAGGACAGCTCTGTCGACTAACTAAGCGTACAGTGCACACTTAGCAAGCGTATAACCAGAGAAGTGGCTATATCTTTCCTAGTGTGCTGTTTGAACATAATGCGATGACTAACGGTTGCCCAGATTCGTTCTGTCTGCAGGCTCAACTTGACGTTGACTTAAAAGGTTGGATAGGCATTAACACTAACACAGAAATTAAGCATTCTTGAGCAAAATGCCTAACCCCTGCCACTCCACTTAATACTTAAGAGTAATTGTACTAATATTAAGTTGTTTGAATGACAGTTTAGTTGTAGCATGTCTTTCGATTTGACATCAGCACATTCATATCTCATTACCTTTTATTCTCAGGCACGTGCCGTCTGGGTAGGCAAGGTAGGCACAGCCTACCCTGGGATAATACTGATTTTCAATAAAATCGACATTTTATTTTATGCC